>PVKN010017943.1:0-17104 GCA_004027915.1 Capromys pilorides
TTGCTGAGACAAATAGCTAACACACAAGTTTAGGGGAAGAAAGCTTTATTTATCTCACAGTTCCTGGAGGTTTCAAGATGCTTTCCCCATTTTATAGGGGCTGGAGAGGGGGCTGGGGTGCTGCCATGTCCAGGATGATCTGCTCCATACCTCTGCCCAAAATTGCTGCCTTGGTTGGGGGTGAGGGCTCTGACAGTGTGTGCTGTCAGTTTAGCGGTTGGCGCCTCTCTTGGCCACGCCCCCTTAAGCCCCACCCCTCGAGCCTCACGCCTGACAGCCCCATGATTTACATGAGGCTTTGTGGGGACAACTAGCTACAAACCACAGCATTTGACTCCTTTAACTTGTAGGTATTGGATATTTTGTCCTAGCAATGAAAAAAGGAAACCAAAACAACGTAAATGTTACTCAGGCTATTAATGAATAAAGAGTAATATATAATGTTCCACTGCATATTAATTAACAGAATGGAGTACTGTTAGATACTATGATACACAGAGGCCTTAAAAACATTGTACTAAGCAAAAGCAGCGTGTTGCAAAGGCCTACGAATTACTATGTGACTTTATTCACATGAGAAGTCTAGAGAGGGAAACGCTGTGGAGCTAGAAAGCAGGTGGGTGACACTGCAGGCCTCGGGAGGAAGAAGAGCAGGGAGTGGCTTTCTTTAGTTTTTTCAAGAGGGTCTTGCTGTCTATTTCAGGCTGGCCTTAAGGTCACTTTGTAGTCCAGGCTGGTCTTGAACATGTAAGGATCCTCCTGCCTCAGTGCTGAGGAGTGGCTTCTAAAGAGCATAGGTCTCTGAGGCATGTGATGAAAGTGTTCTAAATTGATTATGAAGATAGCTGACTTGATATGCTAAGCATTATTGCATTGTGTGCTTCCAATAAGTAATTTGTGTGGCATATGAACTGTGCCCGAATAAAGGCATTGCTTCTTAAAAATGGCTCACAGAAAGTGCATACATCTTATTCAAAGTCACCTGACCGCTAAGGATCAGAAGCAAAACTCTGGCTCTGAGGGCCACCCTGTTAGCAGCCCTGAATACTGTGTCTCTTTAGACAGTTGTTTACACACTGTGCAAAATTATGAGCCGGAAGCAAGTATAAGAGAAAGAGCGAAGTGTTAAGAAGGGCGACTTCCTTCATTTCCTGCTCAGGCATGCTCCCACTAATATGTAAGGGCAGACTCTGAAGGCAAGTTGTCATTGGAGTTGTGACTACACTCACAACCTCCCAGGGCGGGAGATTTTTAACTTTTTGCAATTCTCATAAGGGTTATATCTAGGGGAGTGAAAAAAAAAACCCAGTGTGTTCTACACACTATGATAAGCACAATTTTCCATACTCTTATGTGATTTTGATGCACAAAAAAAGTCATTTGAAACCAGCTTAAAATGATCCCTACTGAAGGAACCCTGCCTTTGCTTTCCCAGCTTGTCACACTTTCACTTGTTTTGGGGGATGGGTCCTGCACATCGGTTGAACAAACCGAAAGGTTTTACCATTCTCAGGAATGCTGGAAGAAAATACTGTCCACGTGGGGTCTGCGCACAGCAGCCGTTCTTGCACAGCGGGGACTGTACCCCCTTGTTGAGTGAGCACTGCCCTCTTCCCAGGGTCTCCTCAGATTTCCATTCCAGATGGAAGGGTCAAATCCTTCCATTTTTCTGGACCACAGTGACAAACTACCCACCCAGTCCCCAAGCTCCAGTGGAAGAAGCTTAAAGGCAACAAAATGCAGGGGAAGACACTGTCCCAAGGAGCACGCTCAGGGACTGAGTGCTTGTGTAGACGGGGTTCGCATTAGGAAAGGCCATGTGTGTCACACCAGGCAGCCTGGACATGGCCAATGGGCCTCAGGGAGACTACGATGGGGGCCCAGCGCCATGAACCCTGGATGTTCCAAAATAATTGCTGATCATGTGTTAGAATATTGCTTTCAGGTAGTGAGCTAAGAGTGTACCCTGAATGAACAATCACACGTGGACATGGGTTTGCTGTCATTTTATTCACTCCACAGTTTTATAGCATGTGGGTTACCAAAGATCTAGGCTCAAGTTCTGTAGAGTGCTGCATGCTCTGCCTTGGAGAAACTGAGCAATGCTTTAAAAATCACCAGGTTTCAATTTTCTTACCTATAAACTAAGGATGGAATCTTCTTCTTGGGGCTTCCATGGAAGTAAAAATGATGTAAGGTGGTTAGAAAAATATTTGTTTCACATTGTATGTTTTAATAAGAGAATTGGACAATCCTGAGCATTGATGTTTATTCCTTGTGCATTGCAGGTTTAATATGGAGATTGTAATAACTGGCTTCGCAGAAAACATAGAACTGAATTCATCTTGGAAAATCAGGACTCACTTGGGAGTACTGGTTGCTTCCACAGCTTTTACAGGACTCCCTGTTTCTCGAACTTCCTAATCCTCTAACCGAATAAGCTCAATGAGGCAGAGATCTCCCCTGCTTTCTTCAGTGATCTGCTCCCAGGCTGGAAGCACTGGATTAAGTGGATGCTTAATGAATTTTTCTGTAACAGGTGAACTGTTCTCTGCTGGGTAACACAGATTAAACTGACTTAAACTATCCATGTAAAACCAGGAAAAGCAGTGCCGAGGTTCCTTTTTCAAAAGTCTGAGTAAGAACATTTCTGCGTCTCTCCCCTCATTTCATATCTAAAGAAGAGCTGCAGGAGCGGGATCCTCACGGGGCAGTGAGCGCCTGCCTGAGTCCCAGGGAGCTACGAGCTCAAGCAGTCCTCTGAGACTTCCAGTGAGTAGGAGGCCCCTGTGGCTTCCACTTGCTGAGGTGGAATGAGCATGGGCCCTGTCTCCAGGCTCGACTTCCTGGAGTCACAGCCAACTGCTCTCAGCTGGGTGACCAGAGACAGATTGCTGGGTCTCTCCAGGTGTGTTTAAGTGTAACATCCCCTTTAGAAAACTGGGACCAGACTCTCTTTGAAGTTATCACTGCTCTCTCTTATAATTACAGGTAAAGCATAAAGGTATTGACACAAAGCAATATTTATTGCCTGTATTTTTGCATATGTTCCTCCTTTTCACTTGTTCCTATATCTCTGAAGATGAAGGTGAAAAATAATTAGGAAGGCAGAACGCTGCGCCACCATCTGGCAGATCTACGTGACCAGGCAGGCATAGGTCAGGGGCACATGAGCCCTTCTGACATCCACCCAGGTACACTTCACGGTTCTATGTGGGGCTGCCTGGGGCTGCCTTTCTAGGTTCATTAGTGCCCAGCGATGTGTGGAATTCAAGGCCGTGTACACAGCTGCAAACTCACCTTTTGAAAATAAGATCTGCTCTAATTAGGGACAGTGGCCCGGGGAATGGGTCCCCTGCTCTGGCTGCCTGTTGTGCGGGAGACTGACTGGCAGGGGCTGGCAGCTTGTCCAGTGTGGGGCCAGCCATCAGCATTTACTCCTGAGGGAGCCACTACTGGAATTGTCAAAACAGAGAGGAGTTAAATAGACCGTGGTGGACTTGTCACTGTGGGGCGCGCAGGCGCCTGTGGGAGGCCCTCCCTTCTGGCCCTTCCAGGTGGTGCGCGCTGCCTCTGCCCATGTCCCCAGCTCCCTCTCTTGATACGCAGCATGTACACGTAATGTTAAATTAATGACTACTCTGTGGGCCGTGCAGGCGTCACCCTGCCATCCGCCTTTACAGTGCTCCGCTGGGGCGCAGAGGAGCAATTTAAACCCAAAGATAAAACTCAGATTCTGAGAAGTCAAATCACTTTCTCACAACTAAGGAAATTTGCAAACCAGGATTCAAACCTACATTGACCTCTACGGATTTAGGTTAAAAATGCTCCCAAGAGAGAGAGCCGAGCTCTACGACCTGAGCCTCGTGACTTGGACCTATTCCAGGGCTCATTCTGGTGCTGAACACACTCACCCTGCATCCATCCCTGGGCCTCTGCATCCGCATCTCTGGTTAAATCTTTTCTGCCCTTTTCTCGAGAATTTGATGAGTTCTATTCTGACTGGATTCTTAGAGAACCAAAAAAGGAGACATAAGCCTTAACTTGTATCTCATTTACCCACATAGAAGATAGTCACTGAATCTATGAAGCACCCACTCCCTAGCTGGTATTTCTCAATATTTTCCACATGTATGAACACGTTAATACTCATGGAAACTCCTGGAGGTGGGTGTTTTTGTTGCAAAGTTACAGGCTAAACAGGAAGACTAAGGTGCCTAGGATACTTGCTCGGGATGATAGACACAGAGCCAGGACCTGCGCCCGCCCGGGAGCCCAGCGGCAGGGCCTTGCCGGCTGCTGTGTAACGCTTCCCTTATTCTTATGCCTTTTATGAAACGTCAGAAAAAGAAGAGAACGTAAAATGATTACAACACTTCTGTGTGGTTTTCTTTTTTTATTCTTTCTGTATTTTTAAAGATGAGCAGAGGTGTGGGGGAGAGGAAGTTTAGTTTAGCAGCCATTTGGGCAAAGGAATGCCTGCCAGGGGAGGGCGAGGAGGAGAACCGGCTGCTGGAAAGAACCTTAAAATAGATTAGCCGTGCACACTGGAGAACAGAGAGAGGCAGGGCCTGGAGCAGCTTCCAGGGGGCCGGCCTGATGGCACCTGGAGCTCCCCTTGTCAGATGTAGGACTCACGGAACGGTGTCCTTCTGTCACTGGCATTGGCAGTTTGCCAGGGGAGAGAATGTGATCAAAATCGGAAGCCCGGCTGTGCTAGGAACGCCAGACACGAACCTGCGGATGCCAGTTCTTGTCCTTGCAGGCCTGTCCTTTTCTCTGGGTGGCCCGGAGCCGGTGAGTGCGGACCGGACGACGAGCAGGGAGCGGTGACGACAGACCCGGGTGCAGCCCGGACCTCCACACGGTGTGACGAGCAGGGCCCCTGTGTGAGCAGCATGGGTCCTGGCCCTGCAGCCACCTTCCGGCTGACAGCAGACGCATTTGTCACAGGGAGAGATCAGCTTCCGTGGTCGGAGACGGCGGGGGGCACTGGAAAGACGGAGGGACCTCGTCGTGGCGTGGCTTCCAGTCCTCAACTGTGGGATGGGGATTCCGGGGGCTCCGAAAGGGGCCCAGACGCTCCATTGAAATATATATTTTTTTAATTTGTGCTTATTACTTAAAGAAATTCATTGCACCTGGTAATTTTGTCCTCATGCTTCTAATGAGCAGCTCATGCAGGCATACAGAGACACGGAACGCCCAAGTACTACGTGAGACGTGGGGCTGAGCGGGGACCCCGCCACGCCGCGGGACACAGACTCAGAGCCGTGGCCTTGCCTCTCTGCCGCGTCCTTTACACGCCAGAGCACAAAAACCAAAAGCCTGAATTTCATCTGGTGCATCTTCTTACAATAGCGAGGTATTAGTGAGGTGATTTATATAACGTACGACTTTTTCAGTTGTAAAATCATCTTGTATTTACCATAGAAATTTTGAGGTATTTTGGAGACATAGAACAGCCAGAGTCCTACCCACTAGAAACATCCATTATAAAATATCTATATATCCTTTATTTTTTCTTTTATATGTACATGTATATAAATTGTTTCCTGTATATTTCAATGCAGACTTTTACTGAATTTATCACTAAGAGTTTTACATGAAGTTTAAAAATTATTTCAAAGTTTGCATAACAAAGTTGTATAGCTGTGTTACAGTAACATTTAACCAGATACCTTGAATGCTTTTAAGAAATTATTGACCAAAAGGATAACAAGTGGGGCAGTCGGACCTTTATTCCCACATCAGAGGAGCAGGACAGTGAGCAGCATCCTCCTCTGGAGGTTTTCACGTTGGTCATTTCAGTGTCTGGTGTAACATGAAAATTAGCAATGCATGTCATGATCAGGTAGGGTTTAGATAAATTACTACTGGATCGCTTATGTTGTTTATTGAAAGCACTTTCCCTGAACACATAAAAAAAGTTTTACCTGTGACCCAGCCATTTTATTAATCAGAATTAATTGTAAGGAAATGAGGGATAAAACTCTATATAAAGCTTTTCTTAAGAAGTTATTTAGAACTCCATTTAAATCTTGCTAGGAACAGCTCTGTGGCGAGGGTCTTCAGACGGGGTTCGGAGAAGACCGCTTCCTGGTTCCTCAGTGCCCCGCCTCCGGATCGCCTGCAGGGGCCCCCTACGCCTGCTCTGCGCTCGGGCCTCTTCTGCTCACCGTTCCATGGAAGTTGCTTGGCTGAGGTTCCTGTGCACGGGTGTGAAAGTCTCTGGGCACTTTGCAAAGGGAGAGAGACTCCCTAGAGGAAGATGCTCTGCGACAGTCTCAGATCCAGTCTAAGGGGAGTCAGGGATGAGCAAATTTCAGAAACCGTGAAGGTAAGATGCCCCTTTCTAGGGATCTTTATTTGGGGAGAAGGAACCAGGCTAGTCATGGGACGCCAGGCTGGGCGGGGAAAGAGGCCGTGTTGTTGGCCTTGCTGGTCCACAGAGGCCAAGGAGAGGAGCCTCTGGCAAGAGGGCAGGGCGGACTGGGGCTGCAGCATTAGTGTCCACCAACAGTTTTTTAGTCTGCTTTGGCTTTGGTCTGATTCTACTTTTTTCCATACTGAAGACGGAACCCAAGGCCCCACAGATGCTGGGCAAGCACTCTGCTACTGAGCTGCGTTGTCTCCCTTTCACCCTTTATTTTGAGATATGGTGCCGCTCAGGCTGGCTTTCAATCCTCCTGCCTCAGCCTCCTGAGGTCGTGGTATCCCGGACTACACGGGCCCTCCTGAGTTCAGCCTGATTCTTGATACTTGCAGGCTGGCATCCATGGGCATGGGTGTGTCCTCGTTTATAAAGCGAGAGAAAGGAACTTGGGACCTTTTCCCCAGAGGGCCAGCCTCGGCTGTCTCCCACGCCTCTCTTCTCATTCCACAGAGTGCAGGGCTGGCTCATCACCTCTCTGAAGACTTTTCTGAGGCTTTCAGGCAGACTTAGCTGCTGCACTTGTGGTATTGTCATGGATCTGACATACGGTTCCATTATTTTGCACGTGTCCTCCCTACTAGGTGGTCAGCTTAGTTTCCAGAGATCACGTCCTGCTCACTTCTGTACCCTCAGCATCTACCAGCGACTGCGCAGAGATCGGTAAGAAGGAGTGGTGTCCCTGAGTGCGGCGTTCCGGAGGAGGCTGGGAGGCGACCATCAGGCCCGCCCCTAACCAGCTTCCTCACGTCCCAGAGCAGGACATGAGAAAGTCAGGTGGAAACATACCTCCCCTTGCAACGGAACTGCTTAAAATCAGCTCATTAAACCTAGAGTCCTAAATGCCCTTTGAACTGCAGGTTCTGGGTGTGAAGACTGTGAGTCTTCATTTGCACGCAGTTCTGTTCTCCAAGCCCTTTTTGTCTACTTGGAAGTAAAGGAAAACAGGATGAAAAGATTCTAACAAAATTCTAGAAAGATTCTCAAGCAAAGCTAACTGTACAAAAAGCAACTCCAGTTGCAGGGTGACCCTGCCAACCCTTGCCCCTTCTCCAAGACTCAGATCATCCTGTTCCATGTTTGCATGTGAAGAGATCCTGCACCCAGCGAATGGTTTCAAATGGCGAAGAGATAAGATGCTACCAGATTCAACAAAGGGCTCCTTCCATAATTCTACAGAACAGCAGCAGCAGCAACAAGACCTCACCCTTTCTTCCTCAACAGCTCAGATTCCCCAGTCAGATCCTGACCTGTGCTGTGCAGCGTGTCCGTGGTGCATGGTGCAAGGCCCAGCCACACACGTGCACTCTCAGCTGGCCTCCCTGGCTCACTCCAGAGCTCTCCATACAGCATTTGTGCAAGCAAACCAAACAACCTGCAATGGCCACCGTGGCAGGAGACCAAGGGCCAGAGAAGAGGCCGAAGAGTGGGTTTCACAAGTTCCATATCCATCCCCAGCACTCATATGAGAGCTTAGCACCGTTACAGGATTCTGACAGCTTATTTTAGATTTGTCCTGAGGGACAGAGTACCAAAATTTTCTGATAGCTTGGGTAAGTGAATGATGCTGTTACTTGTTCAAGCAGAAAAGAGGAGCTTAGAAATATAATAGGAATTTTGGACTTCCCCTCAGTGTCTCTAAGCCGAAAGTGTCCTATTATGTAAAACCCACAGTGCTTGAAACCTTCAGGAGTTGGTTAGGGCAGAGGGAATAACTCATTCCGAGGCCCTCTCCACTCTTGCTTCATCTTACACGGTAGCCACAGGAACACTTCATAGAGATTACTTTATGAGGAGAAACCTTTAATACCCCCACAAATCCTTTTGTAAATACTATATAAATACTTGTTTGGAGCAGCTCTTCTGTCACTGAACACAATACCCGATGCACAGAATTTCAAGGTAGGACAGACTCAGGTTAGCTCCGGCCCAGCTCAGCCCACGGACGGCTGGCTCCCCAGCAGGAGCTTTCACTGAGGAAGGGCCCAGCTCAGCAAATCTGCTGAGCTTGAGGTGGCTGGGGAAAGCAAGCGGGGAACAGTGCCAGAGAACAGGGGCGCGGGGTGACACGGCGTGCCAGGGCTCTGTCTCCGTGCACTATGCAGACACATGCAGGAGCAAGGAGCATGCCCTGCCTATTTGATAAGTGCTTCTTAATCCAATGAAATTGACCCAGCAGGATTATGGGTCCGATCTATAAAAAGGCCTATTGTTTATAAGCACAAAGGACCACGAAGCCAACGAGGATGAAAGCTGTCAAACGTGAGGGAGATAAATATATTTTGCATCTAGGTGTGAGATCTCATTTAGTGGGAATGTGATCCATTCACAGGAGGCGTGGAGCTTTTTTTTCTTGGAGTCAGAGTTCACACAAATATCATCCATCTTTCCCAGGGGTAGAATTTAGAGATGCACACATGGAAAGCAATTATGGAAGGGAGATTTTGAATTGTTGATCCATCCTTCCCTTCTGATCCCTCCCAGAAGGGAGATGAGAAGAGCAGCATATTGCGAAGACAAAGGAGGAAGGAAGGGCGACAAGGTGGAGGCAAGAGAAAAGCACGCTTGTCATAAGCGCCATCCCCAAAAGTTCCTCAGACCAGACAGCGAGCACAGCAAAGCCGGGGCCTCGGGCAGGCGCTGTTGTTGCATAATGTTGTTGCTTAATGCGCCAATCCCATGCGCAGGGTCCCAAGACAAGGACGAGCCATTATTTTTTCATGAGCCTGTGAGCTGATCACGCAGTTCTGCCTCCAGTTCCAGCAAGGTGGGCGGCGGTGCTATGTCTCCAAGGCCAACATGGCCTCCCTCCCAGGCCATAGTTGGGGCTGGCTGCAGGCTTCTCTGGGGCTTTGAGCTGGGGTCCCTTCTCCCTGGGGACATCTCCATGCTACCATGCAGGGGCTCCTCACAGTGGAGTGGCTGCTTCCAAGAAGGAACACTTACAGGTAACAAGTCCCAACAAGGAGGCCCCATCGAGCTTTTGCTTGATTCACACTGAGGCCTGGTACCTCCACCAACTGCGTGGCCCGGATCAGGGCCAGCGTGAGAGGCCTCTGCGAAGGTGTGGCTGTCCAAAGCCATGACCCCTGGGCTTGTCCTGCCTCTGAGTTCAGATGCCACTGCAGACAGAATTTTGGACTTCTCCTCCATGTCTCTAAGCCAGAAGTATTCTGTTATGCAAAACCCACAGTGCTTGAAGCCTTCAGGATTTGGTTTAGGGGAGAAAGAGGAGGTGAGCCGAGCTTCTAACTAGAGTAACTTCCCTTACTCTCCATGACTTTTTCCTTTTAAAACTTACTGCAATTCTTTATTAATTCATTAACTAGTAAGGCAATAGGTTTATTGATTGTGACAGGAAGAAGCATTGATCTGGACAAAAAGACCAATATCAACCACAAAAATTCTATCAGCGAAGCTCTTCGTAGTTACCAGTGACTTCTGCGTCACTATTAAATGAAAATTTTCAATGTTTCTTACTTAATTTTCCCCCAGCACTCAATACTGTTGATCGCTCCCTGTTTCTTGAAATGCTCGCTTCTCTCGCCTTCTGTGAGAGCGTGTACACCTCGACTTCTCTCCCTTTATCTACAAGTTCCAGCCGCTTTATGGTCCATTTTCTTCTTCCTTACTGTAAATACTGACGTTTACCGAGGCTCAGCACTGAGCGTGGCCCTGACTCCGCCCTCCCTCCCTAAGCAGCTGTCGTCCAGCACTGCGTCCGCAGTCAAGGGTTGCCGCCCACGTGCTGTGAGCTTCCGTGGGCGCGTACCTAGCCTCCGACTCTGCGCTCACTGCGGGCTCACACACCAATCCGTTCCTCCACCTCTCCTATTTTGCATCAAAGGAACACAAAGGTCAGGGTCAGATGGCGCTCAGTCCTCTTCTCTGCTCCTCCTCACTATTCTTCTTCTTCTTCAGTGTTTCTTTTAGTAAATTGTCCCATCGCCTAGGTCGCTCTGTGTGAAGGGGCTGCGAGAAGACTCTGCTGCCTGCGTCTCTCGCAGCTGCCCACGGATCCCGTTCAGTTCCTTCCTGCTCTTGCTCGCCGTGCCTGCCAAAACATCCTCCCCTCCCTTTGTCACCTGGTCCTGCGCACCCTCATTCAGACTCATCACTTTTTACTCAGAAAACAAAGAAAAAGTCTTCTATGTGACCCACACCATCTCATTGTTCCTTCCTCCACATTTACTTACTTTGTCTTATTTCTGAGATGAAATACCTGCCATCCACAAGATGAAGGAGAAAATGTTTATTGAGCTCACCCGTTTCAGGGCAGAGTGGGCTGGCCTCGGGGCAGGGCATGCAGCAGAGAACAAGTTCACGACAGGGCAGGGAACAGGAGCAGCAGCATCGATAGCGGCAGCAGCATCGATAGCGGCAGCAGCATCGATAGCGGCAGCAGCAGCGAGCGCAGCAGCAGGACTGGCAAGCCGCGCTCTCTCTTTCTCCCGCCCAGGATGCAAGCATTTCCGGTGGTGCCACTCACTCCCAGGTTGGGCCTTCCCATCATCCACACCCGGAGCAATGCCAGCCCGCCGGCAGACTGCCTTAGTCACCGCACCCCGGCCCCACATTCATACAACCCCAATCCAGCCGACTCCAACCCCCACACCTCAAGTGAGGAGATAGCTGGATGCAAGCCGTAACAGGGACCTGCAATCTCTCGCTATGGCTTCAGCAAGAGCAATTGTTTACAAAATGCACAGATGTATAACACTATCCTGTTCAAAACATTCAACATCTCTCTACTCATTTTGGACTAAAGAGCAAAATCTTTGCTATGACTCATGAGCTCCTGCCTGATCCAACCTCCACATCCTCTGCGCCTCTCTGTCACGCTCCCTTCTGTCCGCCATGGCGCCAGGCCTGCCTTCTTTCTTTCCTGTAGTGCATCAGCATTGCTCCCTACCTGAGACTTGTGTTTCTCTGTTAAGAGAGCTTCACTTTCTCAGGCTCTAGAAATCTCAGTTCACGTGTCTCTTTCTGAGGGAAGCAAGTCTTCATCTACTCACTGTGGTACTTCAGCACCTCTTATTGTCATTCAAAGCTTCTAATCCTTAGAATTATCCACCATGTTTGACACCATGCTTATGTATGTGCTTATCATTAAAATGTCTGACTTCATTGGTGGACAGAAAGTAAGATATACAAAGGCAAGAACCCTCCGTGGGTGTATTCAGTTCACCATGCCCTAGTACCTGTTGCATCATGGGTATCAAAAAATATTTTGAGCAAGCAGTGGAAGGAAAGCAGTGCTTGTTAGGACCCTAAGTAGGGTCATCTTTACTGTTATTTACATCTCCTCAGCCCTTCCGAGAATCTTTCCTGTGGGATCTCTCCATGCATGGAACTCTCTTCCTCTACAAGAGACATCTCCTAGCTAAGACTTGCTCACTCGATGATGCCACGACCTTCGCATCTCTTTGGCCCGTCACAGCACACCTCGTGTATCACCATGCTCCTTCTAGAGCTGCTCTCTCAGGAGGAATCACGCTGCTTCTGTGCCTGTTTTATTTTCATGCCAGTCTTGGACGTCTGAGCCTGTGCGTGGTAGAACTGAGTTGGCCATGATAGGCATAATTGTAATATCTAATAATACTTGTTTACTTGGCTACATAAGCTTTAACATGCAAAGCAGGATTGTGAAGGTGAAGTAAGATGAAAATCACCCATATCCGGATCGAATGATCACCAAGGGTTAGGGGTACGTAGTATTAGGGGACGCAGTTTTATGCAGGTGGTGTTAGAATAAAAGACATGCATATTGTTTGAGATCTATAGAGTGTCTACTTCCTGTTTCCACTCAAAGCTTGCCCTTGAGAAGTGTGAGCTTGTTGGTTTCTACACTTCTTTGAATTGAATTTCTGACAAGTCCATCCTGAACACAGCCAATCAGATCAAGCTGCTTTGACATTTTGAGGTGTTGAAAATATACTGAGGGCAATTGATCTGGCTGCATTACTGCCCATTCACCTTTGACTAATCCTTTCTGCCTTGACCTACTCTCGGGGGGATTACTGGAAATTTGGTTGCTGCCATCCATGACGTTCAAGTTTGTGTCGCTCCTAATCATTACTGCACTCTGCACTTTTAATGGATATTTTTTCCTGGTATTGTACTTTCCCCCTCCCTGGCCCTTCCCCTGGATTGATTGAGTATGGACTGACTTCACACTTTGATAAATTGGAAAAACAGTACTCAGCACTTCTGCACTGGGGAAGTTATCTATATTTTATTAAGAATGAAAGTGGTTATTTAAGGGTGAGTCCTTAGAATAATTTTGCTAGGCTCTACCTACTGAGGCGAGGTTATTTGATAACTTAAATCTTAATCTGCATCCAGGGAGGCCTCTCATAGTGTGAAGTTGTTCCACGTTTGGGTAATTGTATACACCATGAACAAGGAAGACATGTGAATATTTGTACAATTCATAGATTAAGGTAAAAAATTCTACCTTTCTGCAGTATGAGATTTCCAATAGGAAAAATTCCCCAAACACAAATCAAAGATGGGCTTTTGGTAACTAAAAGAAAAAAAATTCCATCCATGCATGCATCCATCCATCCATCCATCCATCCATCCAACCATCCATCCATGCATCCATCCATGAATCCATCCATCCATGCATGCATGCATCCATCCATCCAACCATCCATCCATGCATCCATCCATGCATGCATCCATCCATCCATCCATGCATCCACATGTCCACATATCCACACACACACACACATCCATGTTCTTCTCACTTTCCCTCCACTATGCAAGGAAAATCTGCTGAGCCTCTACTGTGCTCCATGGTGCAAATTACATACTGAAGCTACTAACGGCAAATGATGTCTCACTTCCTGTCTTGTGGATCTGGGTTCACTGCCATGTGTGAGAAGAATACTTTTCCAAGGACAGTATATAAGAAAGGTATCTGGCTTACACATGGAAGAGCATGGAGAAAGATTCTCTTATGTTCTCTCACTGTACTCTTCTAACTTTGGAAGTAGTTGGTAGAAGGCCTGAGACTGCAGGGCACAACAGCCCATGTTCTGGCCAGGGAGGCAGCTGTGATGCACCAGAGAGGCTAGCTGTGAGTGCCTGAGCCTGCTGCCTCCACCAATACAATCTCAGTTCCTGGAGCAGAGGTGTTCCTGAGAGAGCTGCTTACTAATTCTTCCCAAACACAGCTCCAGAACTTTACCTTGATGAGAAGCAAGACAGTGGACAGGTAGCTTCTAATTCCTTCCATAAAGAACTGACTTCTTTTAGGGTCAACCCTAGAAGTCCTCTCAAAAACAGTGAACACAGTTTTGTAGGATATATTTATATTCATTTGACATAACATCAACTATTGCTTTAAGTTGCCCGCAGACCCTTCCCATTTATGTTTAGCTAAGAAAATCTTTATGCTGTCCTTTTGAAAAAGATAGCTTTGTTATGTATAGCATTCTTGGCTGACAGAATACTCTCCAAATTTACTGAAAATGACCAATATTTCCAAGAGAGTCAATGAAATCTAAGTAGGAAAAATACAGTGAAATTCACCAACAGACATATAGGAAAAATGCAGGCAGTCACAGGTAAAGAGAAAGTCTCCAAAGCAACAAGAGATGTGTGACTCATCCTTTATGGGATAACCCCCATGAGACTAAGATCTTACTTTTCAGCAGAGACATGCAGCTGAAAGACAGGAGGACAACATATTCGCAGTGCTCAAAGAAGAAAGAAAACTACTGTAATAGCACAGAAGGGGAGGGCGGAGGTAAAATAATGACAATAACATAGTAAGAATGTATTGTTGAGTTTTTAGTATTAACAAGTACTCTATTAATCAGTGTGGATTGTCCAGACAGGATAACACAACCTGGGTGACCTTAGCAACAGAAAATTATGTTCTCGGGAGTATGGAGGCAGGGGATGTGAGGTCGGGGACCAGCCAGGTGCTTCCCAGTGGCAGCCCCCTTCCTGGCTTGGAGACAGCCACATTCTCACTGTGTCTTTACAGGTCTGGTCTTTTCTCTGTGCATACAGTGGGGTGTGGGTGGTGGTGGTGATCTTGTTTCTCTTCCTTGTCTTAGAAGGACACCATGCTCACTTGCTTGGGTTCCATTTTTATGAGCTCATTCACTTCAGTTCCCTCTTCAATAAGTTTATTTCCAGATACAGTCACATGGTGGGACTAAGATCAAGGAATAAAACTACAAGGACAGCCCCTTAGGTGATGCTGATCCAGGGGGAATAGCAAGTGTGTTGTTGAGCCCTTGCCCCAACCAGGTGACTGACGCTTAGAGTGTCAGTCATGGGGCCAGGGACATAGTGGGGTGGTGCAGTGCCTGCCTGGCAAGCAGATGATTCCTGATACCAAATACATACATACATACATACATACATACATACATACATACATACATAAATAGATAGTAGAAACTGGAGCGAGACAGAGAGGGGACATTAATCACTGCTGTTTACCCCTCGGGGAGGTAGGTGTAGTCACTCGTCCTTGCTTTGAGGCCTGACTTTCCCCCAGTGTGCCTCTATCCACAGTTACAATGTGTTCTTACTTTCTGCACTGGCTCCTTGGAGAACCGTCCTGTGTCTAACTGCCTGTAATACTTCTTCCTAACCTAGCTGTCTACAGAAATACGAGGGCCTTCACACTGTGCCATCTCTCCAGCCTTTTTCTTTTTTTTTTTTTAATTTCTAAAGACATGATTTCACTAAGTAGCTAAATGGTCTAGTCTGGGCTTTGAGTCCTAATTCTCTAATCTCAGCATCCCAAGAGTGGGACTGACTTCTGATGGTTCATTTCACGAGCCAACTTGAGGGGGTCACAGGGCTCCCACATATTTGGATCAACATTATTATGGGTGTCTCGGTGAAGGTTTGCTGGATGGCATGACCCCTTGGAATCAGTAACCCCAGAAGGTACCCTGCTCTCAGAGTGGGTGGGCAAATGAACAGAAGAGGAAGCAGGGAAGTTTGCTCTCTCCAACTGATGGCTTTGGGTTGAGCCATCTGTCTGTCTTCTCTTGCCCAGGACGTGGGTTTCAACTTGAACTCACACCGCTGGTTTTCCTGCTTCTCACCTTTGGCCTTGGGTTGTGATAAACACATGAGTCAGTTCCTCACGATGGATTTCATCTCTCTGTCTCGCCTGTCCCTCTATCCCTATTTATACTCTGGCTGCATTCTGATTCTGGCAATACTTGAATAATGCAACCTCTTAATTCCTGAAGTACTAAAACATTTAAAATTAGCAATAAACAGTATAATATTAATGTCTGTTTCTAAATACCTCCATCACCTATCTAATTAGCTTATCTCAATTATGGTAATATGTCCCTTGAAAGGGAGCTTATGTGAATTTGCTACTTAGTATCCCTAGCTTTAAATAATGTGCTGTATAAACATAAACTCTAAAAATATTGCTATTGCTGTAGCTTCAAACCTAGTTCAATAATAAAAGATAAAAAGGGTAGTACTTATACTTGATTATCTGCCCTTAATAATCTTCTTTTTTTAAATGTATTTAGTGCAAGGTCTCACCAAGCAGTTCAGACTCATAGTGATTCTCCTGTTTTCAGGTTCTCCAGCACTGGAATTACAGGTGTGTTCTGCCAGGCCCACAGTCAGTGGCTGGCTCAGCGTGCCTAGAACAATGGCCAGCATGGCACATGGTGCTGGCAATCAAACCTGTCCCTATACTTGCTTAAGCAGGCACTTAGTCTGCTGAGCTGTCTCACCAGCCCTGCCCTTAATAATCTTTTTTTTTTTTTTTTTTTTTTTAAACCGGAACCAGGGATTGAACTCAGGCCCTTGCAGTTGCTAGGTAAGATCTTACACTATTGAGCTATCTCCCCAGCCCCATACCTTTAATAATCTTAGCACTAATGTACTGTATTTCTGAAAGGAAGACATATTTGAGGCCATTCTGAATAAACCTAGTCAAAATGCCTGTATTTTAAAAATTATCATGTTGTGGACAGGGGAAATAGCTCAATAGAATAAGTGTTTGCCTGGCAAGCGCAAGGGCCTGAGTTCAATCCCCAATACCACTAAATAAATAAATAAATAAACAAACAAACAAATAAATAATAAAATATAAAAAAAATTAGCATGTTGCATTTGTTTTAGTCTATAAGAAATTTCTCTTTTGACAATCACAGATTCATACCAAATACCATATTTGTTTCCAAACTGTAAGCGCAATAGACCTTAATTTTCTTTCACAGCAGGGCCTTAGGGAGCCTCTTTAGAGCCCTCGGGATGGAGTCATATCTGACCCAACACTGCGGGCCATCAAGTGAGGCCTCTGCTAGGGAGCACGTGCCCTGGGACAGTCAGCAGCAGAGGCAGAAAGCCCTGAGAGCGTTCCCTGGACGTGAGATCATGGAAACAAGAACAAGCCCCCCAAGTGAGGTCGATGTCTTGTGGCATCTCTTTCCTTGGGGGGAACATAACGTCTCCAATTCAGAATAGGTTTTTCTAAATTAAAGAGGCTTAGGATTTCAATGTGCAATTTCATAATTTGAGATTTGATCAAACCTAAGGATTTCTGCTATTATACCTTCCAGTTTTCTAACTACTAGGTAAATCTATCATTATCTTTCCTGTTATGGCAAAGAAGGGGCATTTTCTATTTTCCCTCACAGCAACCCTGCTTTCACACACAATTCC
>PVKN010017944.1:0-17037 GCA_004027915.1 Capromys pilorides
GTACCTGCTTGCAGGCACTTTAATCTGCCGAACTATCTGGCTGGCTCCCAAGTCACTCTTCGACTCACTACTTATTTCTGAGCACATATTTCTGTGCCAATATGGAGGGTCAATGGTGTGGCACTTGTTGAATCTGTGTATTACAGTGTCTCTGTCCCAGTCCTTAAGAGCCCACAAATATGTATGTAGAGTTTTTAAAAGTTCTTTTTAGTTATATACTGATGGTCTCTAAGAATACCCACTAGTGGGCCAGCGAGACAGCAGACAAAGCGTCTTCTTTGGTGATTCCTGGCCCTGCCCTTGGGACATGCTGAGCAGGTGACAGAGTCTCGGTGGCACATGCATGTAATCCCAGCTCTGGGGAGACTGAAAACAGGAGGAGCATGAGTCAGATGTAGTAGTGAGACCCTGAATACTTTGTACCTGTAGACCCTTCCCTAAGATACGAAGAGTGACTCGGGGTGTGATGGCACCTGTGCTGTTTCTTGGTCTGTGCGAGAGCAGAAAATAAGCAATACTTTGCATTTAACATTTTAAATTTTAGGAGTTTTACTTATTTATTTACTTTACGCCTGCCCTGGGAGGTGGGGCTGGAGCAGCATGTGGTACCAGGGATCAAACCACAGTCCCTGAGGTTGCCTAAGCTTGCCTAAGCAGGCACTTTAGGACGCTGAGCCATCTCACCAGCCCCCCTTTAGGATTTTTTTCTTTTTGTTTTGCCTCCCCTGTACTGGAGAATGAACCCATGGCTTTTGCACTGAGCTACATGCCCAGCCCCGTTGTGTTTTTTAAATTTTGAGACAAGATCTTACTAAGTGGCCCAGGCTGGCCTTGAACTTGTGAGCTCCCTGCCTCAGTTTCTCCCTAGAAGCTGAATTACAGGTGTGACTACCCTACTGAGATTGATTCTAAATGTCTCAAAAAATTAAGAAATTAAAAAATATAAACAGGCAATTGATTATATTGTCTATGTCCTGTATTTCAAGATCAGTCACATGCAGGGTGGTATGGTTGTAGATACTCAGTTATGTACCATATTTCAGATGGGCCCCCAAGACTTCATAAAACACTTCTCTTTGGAAAGATAGGGAATCATCTTGGGGGATACAACAGTATTCTTTATGAATAAAATTTCTAAAAAAAAATCTGGAAGATACATACCAGCTTCTAAAAATAATTAGGGTATTCTGGGTCCTTTGATTTCTTTTTGTAAATATTAAGCAAGTATTACATTTTGATCATCACAAACACACAAAGACAACCCAGCTTTCTAATATGAAGTTCACCTAAGGACATGAGAAAGTAGTAGTTTTGAAGTAAAACTAAAACAAAAATGTCCCAGGCCTGGTTCTACCCTTATTCTAACTGAGTTAATCTGGGGGTAGGACTCAGGTCTTGGGATTTTTAAAAAGCTTCTTAAAGAACAGAAACTTAACACTTGTTGAAAGAATAATTAAGCTCTTCTAATTCATGTGATTCTAACATGCAGCAAGAATAAAAATTGCTATTAAAGCAGCACTTTCTAAGTTACATTATAGAACATGTTACTATGGATCTTCAAAGAGAAAAGGGTTCCATAATCAAAGAAGCAAGTTCTTTTGCTGTAGGATTTCTTAGAGCCTAAAAGAAATGATTTTTACCAGTGAAAATAACTGTTGACAAGAAATAGGACTGTGGAGGTGTACACCATGTCTTTTGTAAGAGGAAGATATAGATGCGTGTGTGTACACTCAACATTCTTTCAAGCAGCCATACCATTAGCAAGCCCTGTTCACACACCTCTATGCTGTACCCAGAACCTGCTGTTATCCTGCCCCCTCCCTCCACCTCTACTGTCTGGACCACTGGCTCCTGGAACTCCCTGGTTCAGGGCAGGCAAGCAGGAGATCCTTCAAGTGCACAGGGTAGTCCAAAGAACCCCTGGCCTTGGAGCTGAGAAGTCCATATCTCTCCTAACTATTTAGGCTGGCATGAGTGGGAATTTTTCTGTTAACTGTAACCAGATGCATCCTAATTATACAGTTTTCCTTATTGGTCAGCAGTTGCTTTTACCAGGTAAAATTATTTGTTTTTTTCCTCTTTATTATTTATCTTCTACTTCTAAAATGCTGGCCCTCAGGGGCTGGGGAGATAACTCTGTGGCACAAGTGCCTGCCTGGCAAGTGCAATGTTGTGAGTTTGAACCCTGCCCACCCTACCCCTCCTCCCCCCCAAAAAAAATGCTGGCCCTAAGATAACAAGGGTATTTATAGGCTTCATTCACTGTTGCGTCCACTGTACCTGAAATACTACCTGCTGAAGAATACAATGCAGCATTTGTTGAAAGAATGATTTGAAGCCAGGTAGAGTGACACTCAACTGTCATCCCAACACTCGGGGAGGCTGAGCCAGGAGAATCACAAATTAGAGCCTAGACTGGACAACTTAGTGAGTTAGTGAGACCATGCTCAGCACGGAAAAAAATTTAAAAGGGCTGGGGATGTAGCTCAGTGCAAAAGCTGTGGGTTCAATTCTCAGAAGGAGAAAATAAGGGGGAGAGAGGGGGGGCAAGGGAGGAGAAAGAAAAGGAGAGATATTGAGAGATTAGATTTAATTCTGTCAACAGCTGCAAAAAGTCATGGCACAAACGCTACATTCTTCCTCACGGCTGTGCAGATCCTGCACAGTGAGCCTTCACCTACTGTCCCCAAATCATAATTTCCTTTTTGTGCCTTCAAAAGTCAAATTCCTGGGCCAGAGACAGAGTTCAGTAGCACAGTGCCTGCGTGATAAGTGCCTGAGATCGATTCCCAGCATGCACGCATGAGTGCGCGCGCACGTGCGCGCGCGCACACACACACACACACACACACACACACACACACAGTCACGTTCCTTCCCACCTTTAGAAATTCTCCGCTGCTATTCCATCAGTGAGCAGGGCTGTTCTTTCCATCCCCTCTGCCAGGAGACGCCTCTCCTATGTCTCATCCCCACTCAAGGTCTGCTCACCCCTCAGGCAGCCTCCCAAATGTCAGACCTATGAAAGACATTGCCTCACTTTTCCAAACACATCAAGCCCCCCAACACAGATACAAGTACTAGCTGGTTGTTGTAATTACTTAGATTGTTTCCTCCACTGAACTAGGAACCCTTCGAAGGTGAAGATCCCTGAGAAAATTTGGTACTGGGTAGGTGCTAAATAAACACCACACCTGTCAATTGTGGCCACAGTATTTTCTGTTCACTGAATACCTAAGTGACAACCCTTCCAGCTCCACCATCTGTCCAGTTAGGCAGGACCATGTGACTAGTTCTGGGTGTGAGCAGACTGTGGAGTTAACTTGTACTGCAGCAGAATCTCACCCATTCCTGGCACTGCTGTGAATGAATGAAAGCAGCTAAAGATCGAGAGACCCTGAGATCAGACCAATGCTCAGGAGAGAAGCAATGGCTTCCAGCTGCCAGGACTGAACCTCAGTGAAAAGAGCAGGGGAGGGAGGAGAGAGGAGCTACTCCCAGGGAATTGCCACTTTCACTTCCTGATGGGACAGATGAAAGGACTCAGCCTCATGCCATCAGACAGGGCATGGCTCTGCCACAGCTTTCATCAAACACAACTCTTCAGGATCACAGCCAAGTCCCCAGTCCTGGAGGATGGGAGAGGAGCCTGCTCAGAAGCCAGTGACACCCTGGAAACCCTATTAGCTGGAGGACGCTGAAACAGCAAGGGTACATGAAAGGCCTGGGCTAATTCAGGATGACAACCTTCCCGTGGAATCACCCACTGGGGCTCTACCCTCCTGGTTCCATCCCAGAGAATAAATCACACTGTCAGGTCTAATTTGGGCCTTAGCTGATGGGCTGAGCAGAGCATCCATGCGTTCTGGCCACAGAGGTCAAGGGCAGCCCATGCTCTCAAGGCCAGTGCTGAAAGGCTCGGGGACTACATGAAAAAGAGGATGGGGAGGCCAAAAGCTGTGGCTTTCTGGTACACACCACAGACTCCAGTCTTCTATAAAATTCCTGGCAAGAGCCTGTGAAAAGTCCTGTTCCCACAACACAGTCTTTCTATATCTAAGCACTATGTCACTGGCTAAGGACTTATCGCAGGATAAACACCCTCAGGTCTGGTGGGTAAATAATCTCAAAGGTAGCACTAATGCTTATTACTAACCTCTGACATACAGGTAAGGTAAGTACGAGTTGCTGCCACCACCCCTGTCATTCCTGTCATCACCATCGTAATTATCAAGTGTCTTACTTTATGGCACACACTAAGGAGCCTCAAATTCATAAGCGCTTTATTTTTTTTAACAGGTGGTACTAGGGACTGAATCCAGGGCTTTCATACTAGTTACATCTCCAGTACTTTTTGTTTTTAATTCTTTATTTTGAGACAGGGTCTTGCTAAGTTGGCCAGGCTGGGCTTTAACTTCTGCTCCTCCTACCTTAGGCTCTGACCGTGCTGGGATTACAGGTGTATACCATCGAAGCTGCCTGCTTATAGACTCTTTTTTTTGACAAATGGTGTTGCTGTATAGTTCAGGCTGTCTGTCCCTGAACTAAATATATGGCCCAGGCTGGCCTTGAACTTGAGGCAAGTTCAGGCTGCCTCAGTGCCTCAAGTGCTGGAATTACAGGTGTGCACCACCACGCCTAGCTCATAGACAGATTTTTTTTTTTCAGATTTAGAAATTTATTTATTTTTTTCTGTTTCACTTCTTTTCTGTTTTTTAAAGAGAATGAAAAATAGTAAAAGATATCAGAAAGGTTACAGAATTTCACTAAATAAAATGATTGGAATTCAACAATGGTTGTTATATTGCATATTGTCTTCAAAGTAATTGTTCAGATATAAGGATGCAAAACTGGGCCAAAACAAATTAAAAAGAAGAGAAAAAAAATTAAGCATTAACTTCGTCTTTCAACAGACCAGTGGAAATAAGCAGTGTAATTATTTAAGTTATCCCGTGTATGTATGTATGTATGTATGTATGTATGTGTGTCTGTGTGTATACGTGTGTACGTGCGTGCATGTGTATTTTTCCCTCCCCTTTCCTTCTTTTTTCTTCTCCTTTCCCTCATTCCAGTGATGGATGGACAGACAGATGAATGGGCAGATGGAAACTCATGTCTAAACCCATCATTTTAAAGAGAGCATATATACAGAATGTCAAGCTATAGTGAGAGTTTGGGAAAAGGGAGGTGGAGAAGGAAGAAACTGCTCTTCCAGGAGGAATCTCAACTCCTCTTTACCTCCTCTTTTGCTCTTCCCAGGTCCAAAAGCTGCTTCTAGGAGCCCTGCACAGCCCCCAGTCACCTGGGCTGCCCTTTCAGGGCCCTGATCACTCTGGGCTATCACTGTTGGCGGGCCTGCCTCCCTGAGTGTAGGGATCCTCTAGCCATGAGGTGACCTCTAGCCTACTGTGCTACAGGCACACGCACAGAGGAGGTGTATATTAAATGTGTGTTGAACCAAGAAGCAGAATACCAGGGAAATGCCCAGGGCACAGGGCACAGGGCAGGATACCTCATTCTGGGGAGAATAATTAAAAATACAAGTATAGTTTGGATAAGGGGAGCTGCTTCCTTGGCCATCTGCCAGGCCCTGTATGGCTGGCAGGACCAGCATTTCACCGATGCAAGATACAATGACTTACTTCCCCCTTGCTGAAGGAATCTAAACTGAGGCCCAACAGAGAACAGTCTGGAACTCTCATGAAGCAACAGTGTAGTAACTAAGAGCAGGTGCTGCAAGGTTCCACCCCAGGTCTTCTGCTAAGTAAGTAACCATGCCTTTCTGTTTCATTACTATAAGTATATCACAACAGTGACGTTAGAGGGTGGCTGTAAGTATTGAGTGAGATCATGCACGTAGCTTACAGCAGGGCTTGGCACTAAGTCAGTACCCATTAACGCCAATTATTATTGCTTTGCTTCCCTATGGAGCCCCAGCACAGCTTGCTGGGCTAACCCATCTGACATTCTCAATTCCCTTCTTCTCTGGCCTACTTCTCAGGAAAGATTGAAAAGTTAAATGGAATTCCCATCTTCCTTGGAGAAGGGGAAGCTATGCGACACATTCTGGCCAATAAGATGGAAGTGGAATCTTCTGGGGGATTCGGGGAGTGTTTAAGTGGTGCAGAACAGAAACACTCATGTCAATGGGGTTAATCCTTCCCTTTCCATTCTTCCTGGAGCTGCAGCAGTAAGGACCATGAGAAGAAAGGCCAAGAGAATCAACAAGGCTCCAGCCCTGACACCACTAAGCCACCAAACTAATGCTGGCAGCCAAGTACTCCAGGTTTTCTGGTACAGAAGAGAAATCAGCCCTCATTCATTTAAGCTGTTGTGCATGGGGATTTTCTGTTCTGAAGCTGAAAGCATTGCTGGGTGATGCACTCACCATGACACAAAGACTCATGGGGACACACTCTGGTCATCATTTGCCAAACACAGTCCAGGCCCATGGCCAGGCACCCCTGGTTACAGAAAAGGCTGGGCCAACATGATGTTTACTAACCTCAGTCATCATATGCTGCCTTCCTTTCTCCATTGATACAGCTGCTTACTAATTGCGTTGTCCATTTACTTTTAAACTTGAATGTGTACCTTTTAAAGAAGTAATCTCTCTTTGTCTCTGTCTCTCTTTTTAATGTTTTTGATATAGGGTCTCACTATGCAGCTCGGACTCATAGTCCTCCTGTTTTCAGTCTCTCCACAGCTGGAATTCTAGGTGTGTGCCACTATGCCCAGACTCAGTGGCCAGCTTAGCGCACCTGGGGGGTGGGGCTGGTGCAGCATGTGGTGCCAGGGATCTTGGTCCCTATGCTCACCTAAGCAAGGGCTTAGTCCACTGAGCTATCCTGCCATCTCTGAAAAAGTAATCTCTATCATCATTTTTTTTTTTGGTGTGGAACTGGGGATTGAATTCAGGGTCTTGTGCTTGCCAGGCAGGCGCTTATTCTACTGAGCTATCTCTCCAGTCTCCCTATCATCATCAAAAATAAAAAAATTGGTATCTTTTGCTAAAAAAAAAAACAAAAACAAAAACAAGTTAAAAATAAACACAAGGAAAACAAGAAAAATACAGTCATTCATGCACCACTGAAAATTTGAGTTCACTGGACTTGTGAAAATTCCTTATTTTTCTTTTCTACTGAGGGATACATCATGCTACAATTTGGCTATACCCAGCCTTGCCACAGGGTAACAATGTGCTACAGCTGACCCAGTGCTACCCCTCAGAGAAGGAACATGGCTCCTATTTACTATGATTCCTAAGACGCTGTTCAGAAGTGAGGTAACTTGCTGAGATCTCCCAGCTGTCTGGTGCAAGAATTAGGCATTGCACCACCTATTCCCTCTTCTGTGCATGGCTAATCCTTGTCTAAAATTTTCACTGGGGGCTTTTTTTCTTTCATGTATATCTATAGCACTCATCCTCATCAGACTTATCCTATATCTACTGAGAAGTGGATCTCTTGGTTGTTTTACCTTGTAGTGTAAAGGTAGACTACTAAGGAAAGGGATTTTCAGTTTTGTTCATTCCCAAACAGTACCTGGATCCTAAGAGCCAATGAAATGGATACTAGTTTGTGAAATTAGGGAAATGAAACTCTGCCTCTTATCTTTTTGTTTCCTAAGATCCTGGCCACCATGCAGGAATATCACCAGTCCCATAGTCTGAGAGGCAATATTAGGAATCTGGGACCTTTACCACATTTAAAAAGTGTGCTTGGGGCCACTGACATAGCTCAGCAGACTAAGTGACTGCTTTGCAAGCACAGGGACCAGGGTTCGATCCCCAGTGGCGCATGCCATACTGGCCCTGCCCCCGGGGCACACTGAGCCGCCAACCCATACTGGGTGTGGTGGTGCATACCTGTAATCCCAGTGCTGAGAGGCTGAGAACAGGAAGATCACTAGGAGTGTCAGTCATAGTGAGACCCTGTACCAAATACATAAATGAAAAATAAAAAATAAAGAGTGTGCTCAATTAAAACCTAACTATGAGTCCATACAATCTAAATTAGTAACTGAATAAAGAAATAAATGTGGGTAAAGGGACATATCTTCCTTACAGAAGCATTCCAGTTATTATACACAGAAGAAAAAGAGATATATACAAACCATCATTAGAGAGACATCTCTATAATAACTATTGTAAATGAGTTCCGCTCACCCATGGATACTAAGATTAGTAAATGAAAGTGTCAGGAGAAGCAGGAAATTGGTACAGTTTCAAAGTACTACATCTCTCTCAAGATACTTATTAGTCACACAGGGAAAACCATGACTTCGCCAGTGGAGACACCTGGCAGACACCACCTTAACGAAGGGATCCAGGTGACCATCACCAGGACTGGACATCAAGGACCCCCAGTGTGAGCACAGGAGGTGCATCACCTCTGTGGTGTTCTTTCTGTAATGGAGACCCTGAGTAAGGCCAAGGGAAAAATCATACAAACCCAAATTTAGGATTCTACAAAATAACAGTGTGTTCCTCTATGATATGAAGGTCAGGAAAGACAAGGAAGAATGGAGGAATAGTTGCTGACTGGAGAAGATGGATGTGGCTTGGCAACTAAATGCACTGTGAGATCCTGGAAAATGGGCATTGGTGGGAAAACTGCTAAAGTCTTAAAGTGTATAATTCTGTTAATAGTACTGGACCAGTGTCTACCTCTTGGTTCTGGTTACTGTGTGTCAGTGATATAAGATGGTAACACTGGAGGAACCTGAGGGTAGACAATGAACTTATAGCTTTTTTGGACAATGTTTTATAACGCTAAAACTATTAAACTTAAAATGAAGAGCTAATAAAGAATTGTGCTTAGAAGCCTCTATTGACGGAAACTGCCCCTTGAGCACTCTCTACATATCTTGGGCAGAGCTTTTCCAGGATGAAGGAGTAAGATGAGCCCACAAAACTGCTGAGAGAGGTTCCACTCAGTTTCCAAGCTCCACTGACTGGTCTCTGCAACTCAGACAGCTCCATCCCCACATCCAGAGTCTGCATTCCAGAGTCTTCATTCTCTACTTGCCACAGTTGGGGTCTCTTGGTCCTCCAAGGATTAGGCAAGGTGCTCTCGCTAGCACTCTACCAACACAGGCTGGAATCCCCATTCAGGAATGCTCTCTAATAACTGTAATGACGCTCAGCCCAAGGCCTCCCCCACAAGTCCATCTCACAGACATGACAGGGTGTTTGCTAACAACAACAACCCAGAAACCTAAACAGAACATATTCAAAACCTATATATTATAGGCAACCATTTACCATATGTACATTTTTAATAATTTAATTTATAATTAAATTACTTTAATTTAATATCTATACTTTATATTTAACCTATAGAGAAAGCACATTTACATAGTAGGGTAATGGAGCTGTTCTGTATTATAATTTCCCAATTAAATACCTTCATCTAAACTCAAAAACTATACACTAAAGACTGAATTTTATTCACTATACAATTTTAAGTTGAATTAAATTATAAAAATAAAATGAGTGTAACAAACCAAAAAATGCTTATGAATAAGGATCTCCATGACACACACGCAAAAGCATGATCTAGAAACATCTACATATATGGTTCCTTTTTCTTATGCAGCAAACTAAAATAAATAAAAAGTGTATATCCCATAATTAGGAATATTCTTGTATACTAACTACCTCTGAGGCAATATGTTAAGCTTTGGGACAGGAGGGATGGTGAAGGCCACTTCCATTTTTCCTTTAACATTCTTTTGTGTGTGCATATATATATATATATATATATATATATATATATATATATATATATATATGAATGATAATATAGGCTGGGAAGATAGCTTGGCAGTCTAAGCGCCTGCCTGGTAAGCACAGAGACCTGAGTTTGATCCCTGGTACCACGTGCAGCGCCGGCCCTGCTGTGGGTGCACATGCCAGTCACCAAAACTACAAGTCTGAGCTGTATAGCATGATCCTGTACCAAATAAATGAAAGATTAAAAAACATTAAAAAAAAAAAAGATAATAAAGATGCTTAGGTATACTAGTTGTAAAATTTAAGCAAATAGCCAGGGATTTAGCTCAGCGGCACAGAGTCTGCCTGATAGGTATGAGGCCCTGAGTTTGATTCCCAGTACCAAAGAGGAGGGGGAGAAAAGAAAAGAATCTTAGGCAAATGGCCACAATGCACTCACCTTCAGTGTGTTCTAGACTCTAGTGCACCTTGAGATTCCCAGGAGAGGAAATGTCAAAGACTGTGCATCTACACAGAAAAGAAGAAAAAGAGGTCATTTCTTTGACCAACTGAGTTCCTGCTGTCATATCCATCTGCCATTCACATCTTCATTCCCTCAACATATATTTATTGCACTCCTGCCACAAGCCAGGCACTGAGGCTATGCCAGCAGCCAAGACAAAGTGGCTGTCCTCAGGGAGTGGACAGAACATCATTAAAAAGGATTTCCTTTGGACAACTGAGGGGAGAGGATCAGCAGAGAAACAGCTCTTGTCCTGACTTGTAACTACCTTATAAATGTATGTTTATGAATATTTAGTATGGTTTATATATGAATGGATATCTCACAGATGACTGAACATTGCAAGGCTGAGAATCTGCAGTCTATTGTTTTCTATCATATGCTAGGTGCTTTCAGAAACAGACTCAGTCAGAAAGTCTATCTAAAAGGTCAACCTATAACCCTTCTAAACAAAATGGTCATTCAGTAATGACCCTCACTCCCTATGGGCCAGCTCTGTCTGGGACAGGCTGATTTCACTTCACCACTCACTTCATCAGTAACCCTAAGAAGTTGCTTCTATTATAATTTCCATGTTACAGATGAAGAAACATTATATAGGCAGGCGCTTTCCATGTTACACGGAGAGGGTAAGGAACCCAGGAGCTGAAATTTCCTAATCAGTCAAGTATAGTCTACCTGGAACATGAACTCAAGCATCCTAGTTTCAGAACTTATACCAGATTCCTGGGCTAGACCTTACTCTGTTATGATGGTTGAAGAAGGGAGGGCTATGTATTCGTATATATCACATCTTAATCACTTTACTCCCCCTTGCCCCTGCCCTCCCTTCTCCAGAAGCATAGTTTTAAAAGTATAAAATATAACATACAAGGAAAACAGAGATGTGACTTTTCTTAGTCAACTTCACTGTCCTTTGAAATTCTACCTTTCCAGGTCTTTAGACCAATGATTGAGAACCCCTACCTAACCTAGGGCCAAGGATGTAGCCTAGTGGCGGGGTGCTTGCCTAGCACTTAGGTTCCAACTCCAATAACACACAACAAACAAAACAAACCCTTAGTTAGACTCAAAGGACAATACATGTGGAACAGGTTCCAAAAGGAGACAAAAACTGGGAGTATGTGGCAGATTCAGGCTTGTGAACTTAGTATGGGAAGAGGTCCTCAAGTGTGGGCTATTTTGGCCCACCCTGGGCCCATTTTCCTCTCTGGGTCAGGCCTTTGAACCTGGCCTTTCCCATTTAGTCCATGGAATTCTCAAGAATGACCCCATTTATGGGGAGGGGCTAGTTTGATAATAAAGCCATTGCACTATTAGGTCTGTTTCTAGCAATGGAATGAGAAACACAGTCAATAAACTCTAGCCCTAAGATATACATTGGGACTATGTGGAAAGAGATGGCTTATTTTCCCTGGGCTATTGAGTCCAGCAGACCTACTTGTGAGGCTGCCAGGGGATGTCTCAGGGTCAGCCTGAGAATAAGCCAATGTGTAAGAATCCAGAGGTAGCAGGCAGATGGCAACAGAGGCTGGGCAATGTCATTGGAAGTCCTGGATCCCACCATTCCTGACACCATTACAAGTAAGGTCCCCAGGCTGAGAGTCCACACTTTTCCCTTTCTACATAAGCAGGCTGACCTGAATTTTTATTTGTTCACACAAATGACTCTCAGATAACAGAGACAGGCAGAGGCAACTGCTATTCTTAGGGATTCCTATAACTCGCTTCAAGGCCATTTAGGAAAAAATAAAATAAATCAGAAAAATTTAGTATAAATAAAAACAGCAAATATAGAAAAACACTTCTTAAAAACTCAGAAATAGCCTCTTGAATAACTATATCTCTAAGCTGGCCTAAAAGCCCTGAAAGTTTTGACTTTCAAGATGTATGATTAAAATTAATAAAAACAAAGACAGACAAAAAAAATTTTAAAAACTCCAACCAAGCAAAAAGATGTGTGGCAGGGCAGAAGGGAACGAAAAGCACCCAGAATGTTTTCCTTTATCACTAGACTTCTTATTTAAAAAGTTCCTGAGATGATCAGGAAGCCCCTGCAATAAAGCTCTTATAAAATTTTAATAGCTGCCTTTTAAATTGAAGCGGAAATTGCTTTTCTGTCACTCTAATTTCCCCCTTTTTCTTCTCTGAAGGATGTGTATGGCTCTTTATAGGCAGATCAGCAGTGATAGGCCAAGTTGCTTCTCTCTAGAACTTGCTTCCTGCTGAATGGAGGAGGCCACGTAGGATCACCTGGAGTCCTTCACAGGGCAAAGAGGAAAATGCTAAGGGGTTGTGGCAACAACGGCAAAGAAGAGCTACAGGGCCAGGACCCAATATTCTAGGGTCTCACCTGAGATCCCTGGGGAAGACAGATGTCTCTGGAGTTGACTCATCAATCTCACCCAGCATGCCCATGGCTGTGGCCCATTTGTGACACACATGATATGCACAGCACAGGCAAAGCCCCTTACTTACCACTTGTTTATAGGAGAAGAGAATCCCATAACAAGACTGGATAAAGGAGGGAAGACCCGGGCTTGATTCCTAGGCTGAACGTTTCCTTCATTCTATCACAGGGATTGGTTCTGATAAAGACACATGATCCATGAAGGGCCAATCAGAGTTGGCCTTGGAAATTTTTCCGGCAATTATTAGGGGAAAGAGATGGAGAAGAAGGCAGGGAATGTCCAGGCTTCTTTGCCACTCCAGGGGCAAATTCCTGAAGAGAAATACCTGAGTAGCTTCCCCTTGCAGTTTAAGCCAGGGAGATTCTGTCACAAAAGAAATAACAGGACAAGGGACCTCAAAAATCAGCACAGTGCTCTTTCATGTTTGAGAGACAAAGAAAAAAACAAAACAAAACAACAACAATAAAAAAGACAAAACAAAACTGTGTCTCCTCAAGAAAATGGCAAAGAAGGGCTACAGGGCCAGGACCCAATATTCTAGGGCCTCACCTGAAATCCCTGGGGAAGATAGATGTCTCTGGAGTTGACTCATCAGTCCCACCCATCATCCCATTGCTGTGGCCCATTTGTGATATCAAAGGCTATCTCAAAAAAAAAAAGGCTATCTCAAGGCTATCAAAGCCTGTTTGTGTCCTCAGAAACTGGGTAAAGAGCACTCTGATCCAGTCTGACCTGTTCACTTGATAAGGAAATTGATACTCAAACAACCTGTGTGGGGCCTAGGTTCAATCAAAGACAAAAGCAGGGTCTCCCTACCCAAAGCACCATGAGGTTTTATCTCAAACTCCCCTGAGTACAGGAGGAGGCTGCAGAGGGTCTGGGAGGCAGCAAGCAAGGCTCTAGGAGTTTGTGTGACCACTTCACCTGCAGCAGCTCTGTGTTTAGTGCATTTTCAGGGCAGTATCTGACCAAAGTTCTACAGTTTCATAATGAATATGCTGAAAGCCATCTTTTACACATTTCAGAGTATGTACATGTATAATGGCTTTGTTTTTGGTCCCAGGAAGAAGGCATTACTACCATGGCTCCAGGTGAACTGTTTCCACATCTGTTACTCTCCTGACCCAAGGCTGCCAGCATGACTGCTTTTCCTGCTCTTTTGGACCTGACTTCTCTACTCTGTCCCCAGACTTCATTTCAGCTCACATGGCAGGGATCAGCTATTCATAGCTCCTCACTCTTGTTACAGATTGGATCTAGAAAGGCCTCTAAAGGGCCATGTGTTAAAGCCTTGGTCCCCAGCATGGGACCACTGGAAGGTAAGGTGGCAGACATCTGAAAGGTGGGATCTAATGGGAGGTCTTAGGTTGCTATAGGTGTGCCCTCAACAGAGACAATAGGGTTCTGGTCTCTTCTCATTTTCTTTTGCTTCCTGATCTCCATGAGATGAGCAGTTTTTTTCCACCATGTGATCCCACCTTGATTTACTATCTTGCTACAGCATGCCCCCTCCATGGGCCAAGCAACCATGGACTGAAATTTGTAAAACTGTGAGGCAAAAAATAAAACCTTTCTTAAGTTGGTTAGCTCAGATATTTTGTTGTAGTAATGCAAAGCTGACTAAAACAACTTCTACTCCCACCCACAATAACTGAGCATTCCCTTCTCTCCACAAAGCTGGCTCCTGCTTTCAAGAGGGCAGGATTACTAGCCAGGCAAGACAAAGCCAGAGATAGGAGGAGGGCTCTTCTATTTTCAGTCACAAAATAGGATATATACCTTGGACAATGTCTACCAAACTTCTATAGGGGCCTGGCCACAGGCATGCTCTCTTGCCCAGTTGGGGATGAGGGGCAACCAACTATATCAATGGCTGGTTTAGGTGTTACAATCTGAAGGGAAAGAGAATAACACCCTCTGCTGCCTTCTGCCAGAAGTTGCATTCTCTTTTTTGGACTTTACCAAAGCTTACTGTTGGGGTATTAGGGACTTACTTATCTACCAGTGAAGTGGCTCAAGTGTTTCCTTTAGAGAAGATTCCTATTACACCCATTCTTATGTTGTCTTTGAAACTGTGATTTAGGAATATATCTGTTTATTTAATATCCTCTATCTACATTCCAACAACAAAGAGCTGACACAGGACAAATGGAGTGTGCCTAGGGAAAAATCTAGACCTTCAACTGCCTCTGAGATCATCTTGCAATTAATCATGTTTTCTCTTTATGACCTATATTCTATTCATAGCCCACACTAATGATTTAGCACAGGTTCTTTCCTTGATAGACACAGTCCACAGACTGGGTCACTGGCTTTAAGGATTTCATTTTCTCATTTCCTGCCCCCTCCCCCTCTTCACCCCTCTCTGAAGGTAAGTGTGCTGGCACTAGGTCCTAACACAGAGCTATGCGGATTCCACTGTGCCAGAGAAGCTGATGGCTGCCCTGCCTGCAAGCCTAGCCAGGTAACCATGGTTGAGTGGCTTGCAGACAGACCTTTACAGAGAAACTGCTCAGAGAAAGCAACACTGTGTAGCCATTTCACACAGAGCAGATTAGCCAAAATGCCAGTCTGATGCCACCAAGTGTGCTGAAATTGTAGAGAGAAGTGAATGTTCAGTCATTACAGGTGGGAGAGGAAATTCAAACAAACATCTTTGGAGAGCAATTGCCAATTTCTTACAAAGATAAAAAGAGATGGTACTCCAGTGACATGCTTCAATTCCTGCAGTGACAGGAGTACAGGGGTCCCTGCCAAGCTCCCAGACCCATATATAGCTTTGCAAATTCTCATTCTGGATTTGGGCACAGATTTTTTATTTTTACTACATGCCTGGCATGGTTTTCAGTTCTACTAGGATGCTCTTTTTTCACAGACCACAAAACAGAGGCACAGAAAGGTAGCTTTATCAAGATCACATAGCAAGTAGGTGGCACAGTCAAGAGGATCTGAACTCAGGAGATCTGGATCCGGAATCACCAACAATGCTGCTTCCCAGATTCAGCAGTGAAAAGCAGCCTTAGTTTTGAATCCTAGACATACACATGTCAATGGGCCCAAGAGCTAAATGTGAACAGAAAAATACGAGTGCAGCTCAATGGACTAAGTGCTTGCTTTGGCAAGCGCAGGGACCAGGGTTCGATCCCTAGTCCCATATGGGTGTGCTGAGCCAGGGATTGAGTCCTGGCATGGTGGTGCATGCTGCAATCCCAGCATTAGGAGGCTGAAAACAGGAAGATCACTACAAGGCCAAGCTGCATAGTAAGACCCTGCACCAAATACATACTACATACACACATACATACATGTATACATATATACATACATAAATAAGAAAAATACAAATACATCTGAAAGACAACACAGAAGCATATTTTCATAACCTCAAGACAGGGCTCTGGTTACTCACTCAAGGATTCTTGAAAAATGTTTCCTCTTCAGTTCATCCACACAGTCCTCTGGCCCTTCCCAGTGTACCATTTATTTATTTAGGTGTAACCAGGGAATCAAACTCAGGACCCTGCACTTGCCATGCATGCACTTGCGCCCCTGAGCTATTTCCCTGGCCCTACCTTTATTTTTTTTAACTTAAAATATGGATGTGATGGTTGGGACCTTGCCTCCAGAATGCCACCTTGCCCAGAAAGAACTGTACCCTCCTGTAGCCCTCGTGTCCTGGTTCAGGTGGATGTACTGGCCATCTTGAGGCCATGGGGTGGCAAGAGTCAGAGCAGAGCTGGCGTTGAGCCGTCAGTCTCCCCCTTCAGACACTGTGATGTGACATAAATGATTGCCTATGTGTTGAAGTAACAAGGTCACCTGTATATTCTGATATCTACAGCCAAGTGCACTCTTAGCTAAAACATCTGCCACAGCTAGGCCTCAGCAGCCAAATGCCATGTTACCAGCCTGGAGAGTTTGCTGATAGCCACTGACATGACTAGAAGGCTTCTCAAGCAGACTCAACTCAGATGGATTTTGAGAATCCAGTATTTCTACTGAACAAGGCTGATGAGAAGCATCAAAAAGATGTCTTGGTGTCTGAATTAATTCTCAAAGGATTTGAATTGGAAAAGCTCTCTATAGGCTTCTAAAAGCATTTGGCTGACTGTTATTTTAAAGGCTAAGTCCAGTAGACCCAGCGCAGTGCTACAGAAATGGCAAAGTTGATGAAACCAGGAAAGAGGTACTGGTTCTGATTAGATGCTACTCCAGATGAAAAGCCATCATCATAAAGAGTATCAGCTAATGGGAATTTTCCCAGAACTGAAAACATCATATTATAGTGATATCTGTGCACCTATGTTCATAGCAGCACAATTTGTGATAGCCAAATCTTGGAAACAACCAAAATGCCCATCATCTGAAGAATGGTTGAAAAAGATGTG
>PVKN010017945.1:0-17064 GCA_004027915.1 Capromys pilorides
CATTAATCTACTGCACCAACATTTGTCAGGCAAAATGATTATATATTTTATGGCGCAGGTTAGTGGAAACGTCACTTATGAAGCATTATATATTATATCACAAAGATTAGAAATTGGAAGGGTTTTATAAGTCATCTTTCTCCATTCAGCGGGGTAGCTGAGAGAATTTTGCAATGCAGCCGAGTCACCAGCAGGGGCGCTATAGGGTGCTCTCATACAATTCACTCTTAGCATTCAGGCCACCAAGGACAGGGAATTCAAATGTGTCCTTTAATAATCTTTGAAGCTGATAAAGAAAGAAAGATCAGCCATTTTTAAAAGAGAAAATATCTTCTTCCTTGTAAACCTGGGGATAAGGACACTGTCAAAATACCAAGGGGTCCCCGCTGACAGTTTTTGTCTAGCAACGTGAGCTGAGAAAGTTAAAACTGGAGTCTCTTTGTATCCTCAGAGTCAACGGTCTTTCTCTGAAGCTCAAGGTTCTCACTAGGTCGCATAGGACAGCTGTTTAAAGACTTGGATTCCTGCACAGCCCCCTTCCCTAGTGGCTGCCGATGAGCAGTATGATAAAAGACCAGGAAGGAAAGGTCCTGTGCTCCTCAAGCACAGGGGTGGCTTTTATGCTCCTTGTCCTAGCATTCGTTCTCTAAATAGAAGAAAGCAAGCTGCTATGTTCACCTCATACCTCTGCAAACAGGAATTCAGGCACAAGAGCACAGCCAGAGGCCCTTGCTGTAGGGGAACCTGTAATCTATGAAAGCGTTATCGAAGGTTCCTTTACACGATATCGCTTTTCACAGTCACACCCAATTGATGATGCTGTGGTTGTAACTTCAGAGAACCAAGAGTCCTTTCCTCTCATCTTCAAGTTCTTGTTCTTTCTGAAAGGTCTCTTTATTTAGAAACCACGACACCTCTACATGTCTAATTTACAGCAACAGTACCATCACTTTTTACCAGAAAGAGTTGTATAGACCTGAATGCAAAGACCCTATCCTGTACCTTTGGATTCAGTCACTTGTTATAACCAAGGCTTGTTTCGGTATGGGAGAGAAATCTGGTAACAAAACAAAGTTTCTTAGTGAAGGTCATTCATTTTGTTTACTAAGCCTCAGGTTTATTACCTAAGTAAATCTTAGATACTAAATGTATATGTATTTCTTCAGAAAAGAAGTAGAAATTCAAAGATTACATAGCTTATTTATCTAGTTACCCATATCTTCTTTCGCTTTGTAAAGGAAAAGAATTTTTAGTGCTGCTGTTGTAGGCAACTGAATTAGAACTATTATAGGCAGTTAGGCAGGGCCAGGCTCTCAAGGACAACATGGAAGACAAGGTGACTTTAAAACTAGAGACAGACACTCCTCCGTAGTGGGCCAGACCTCAAGACAAGAGTAGACCAAAGCAACTACATAATTCCCTAGGAATGGGCATCAGGGATTGATATTCTAAGTAGGTATCCATCACCTTGAAAGAGCCCAATTAAAGCACTAGGCCAATCTGCAACGGGAAGAAACTGGATTTAATCTATTTTACCTGAGCAATGATGCTTGTAATCTCATTGGTTGACCATACTTTTGTTCCACCTCACCCACCTAAGTGAGTCCCATGTCTTCCACAGCCTTAGACCCACCTCACCACATGGTTTTCCTCTATAAAAGTCCCTGGAAGAGACAGCTTCCCAGAGGACACCCACTCAGGAGTCCCTCCTATCTCTCTCTCTCTGACAGGAGCTTTCTTTCCCTCAATAAATATCTTCTGCTCATTACCTCCATTTGTTCCTAAAATTCATTCTTCAGTTTTAAAGAACACGAACTCATCCCAGGTACTTTTCAGGTTGGGGATCGGTTTTCCCTATATCATATGGAGGTTCCCTATTAGAGGTCATCCACCCCAGATCAGGTTTTTCTTCCTGCATAACAGCTATATGCAAGGCACTCTCCTCACATCTGTGCCACCCAACACCTCTGAGGATGGTGCTTTTCAGCAACAGGAATTTTCATCTCTACCATTATTTCTACAGTTTAAAAAAAAAAGTATGACAGAAACATCTGGTATACCTCACAATGATATGGAAGAAGGGGCACTACCAGAATACTGCTCGTAGGCCGGGCCAGGGTCTCTCTGTATCTTTCTTCTTCTTTGTGTCCTTCAAAGGACAATATATTTAATTAAACTTATTTATTTTTGTTATCTGGACTCAAAATTTTGGGTTGAAACCAGGAGAAGAATGTAGGTAATGTGCATCTGTTTGGGATATTTAGTTTCTGTGCAATGGAAACTCAAGCTCAGCTGAAAAGATAAGATAAACAAATCTCTTCTGAGAATCTAAGGAACTGTGGAGCAATTAGCATTTAGTGGCAAAGGCAGAGATAGAGGAAGAGAGAAAACTTCTGAGATTAAGGAACACCAAGGGAGACACCAGGAGGCCATTTCTTTTTCTATCAGTGCTTTCCCACTTTTGTTTCTTTCTCTTTCTTATATGCCAAGGGGTTTGGGTACATGGCTAGCAACAGCACAGCTGGCAACCCCAGTGTAGGAAACAATAGCAGAGAGGGAAAAGATCTTTCCTGTGGAAGCCTAGATACAAATTCCAGAGCACTGAGTCACACCACCTTGGGTAAATCACTGCTGTCACAGAAACGGGTCCAGAGTGAGCTTGTCACCTGTGGATTTCATCTGAGATGTTTTATGTCCAATTAGAGGACAATTTGGCCTACCTGAGCCATTAGGATCAAGTTGTGTGACACAGAAGCCTGGCTGTATGAGACTAACAGAGAGCACCAGGTTTTAGAAGTCTCTGTCTCTCTCTGTCTCTCTGTCTCTGTTCTCTCTCTCACTCTCCTCTCTCTCTCTCTCTCTCTCTCTCTCTCTCTCTCTCTCTCTCTCTTTCTCCTCAAATCTTTGATAACCCTCTAATCTGCAGAAATTTCAAGTCACTAGTAGTTGACAAATCAGAGTCTAAGGTACTGGTGATTAAATAGGAATATGTGAGGGAAAATCTGGAAAAAAAATACTTTGAAAGAAATAGGTGACCTTAGAGCTGAGGAGATAGCTTAGTGCACAAGGCCCTGACTTCAATCCCAGATACCAAATAAAGAAAAAAATAATAATAATTGACCTTAGAGGAAAAGATGAGCAAACAGAAGTCTCAAAAAGATGCACAAGCAGGGCCAGCCAGATAGCTCAGTGCACTAAAGCACCTGCTTAGGCAGAGTGCAGCAGTCGGGTTCGATTCCCAGGGTGCTGTGCCAGCCCTGCCCACAGGGCCTGCTGGGACAGTGATTGAGACTGGGCATGGTGGTGTGTGTTTATAATCCCAGTGCTTGGGAGGCTGAAAACAAGAGGATCACCATGAGTCCAATCTGTGTAGTGAGACCCTGTAGACCCTGTACTAAATACAGAAAGAAAGAAAGAAAGAAAGAAAGAAAGAAAGAAAGAAAGAAAGAGAGAGAGAGAGAGAGAGAGAAAGAAAGAAAGAAAGAAAGAAAGAAAGAAAGAAAGAAAGAAGATATACAAGCAGATGTCTAGAGGTCAGAGGAGCAAAATGAATTAGTGAGCAATTGAGGAAGTGAGAGTATGTGTGAGAAGCTTGTAGAGACATCTACAGACACAGTAGTACACATAGAGTGCACACGTCTTTTTCTACACCTCTGTGTGTGTGTTAAAAAAAAAAAAAAAAAACAAAAGCTCGCTTCTTACTCTGCAGGAAATTTGGCACTGAAATGAGCATAACTCCTTTTAGTGGCTCTCACTTTCAACCCGTAGTCATTTGCCAAGAGCAGAAGCGGAGTTGGAAGAGAATAGAAAGATAATATGACGTCATGCATGGTGTGACCTTGATCATTTGATGATGGTGAAAGATTTCTCAATGTCTTGCGAGCCTAGGGAGGCCAGGCCACGCGGGTGAGCGATGGAACCAGCTGTGTCCTGACTTTGGAATAAGGATACCCATTCTCATGTCACCACGCCCAATAATAGAAATTTAGCCAGAGGTTGGAGATTTCAATTAATACTGATTTTCTAATTCTCATTGAAATATGGACCCAACATTGATTCTTTTTACTACTTCTTATGAAATTATAAGCGAGGTATTAAATTTTAAGAACAGATTCTCCTACTCATCATTCTAGTGTGGCAAAGACCTTACAAGGTTACAATTTCATCTTTTATTTTTAAATACACAAGATTTAACTTGTTTAATCCATAAGACATGTTCAAATATATAAATATCCAAATTCTACCTAATTCACTATTAATTCCATCATATCAGCTTAAGTGTTCTTTAATTTATCAAACATGGGCTCTCAGCTTGGACAAAAGAAATAAGAAGATTAAAATTACATGATGCGACATGGTCCCATTGACAAATTAAGAGTTTCTATGGGAGCTCTGAAACTATTTCAGTCTAATTGCCAGAAAGTGCATGTTAACATGCCATAGATGACATAGTAAGCCAAACAGATTTTCTGTTTTGTTAGAGGCTGCCGGAACATGGGTCTTAAATCAGACATGCATTAACTTGATTTAATTTTTTCTTCTCTGTCTATAAACCGGATTATAGATATAGTAATTGAAATTATTCAAGCCTAAAATCTAGTGTTTGATATGGAGGATTCAACCCAGCAGAGATTTTAAGGCTTGTTTGAATCAGTAAGTATCTAAGCCTGAATCCCGTTTTGTTTTTTTAACCCTATAAATCTTGTAAGTGACTTTCCTGGATCATAAAGAAGTTTTTATAATCCAAGTGGTGGGCCAGCAGGATAGCTCAGTGGTCTAGAGCGTCTGTTTAGGCAAGCTTAGGCAACTACGGGGACTGTGGTTTGATCCCCGGCACCACATGCTATGCCAGCCCCATCCCCAGGGCAGGCTGAGCTGGCCATAACATCAATAAATAAAGTCTAAAATCCAAGTGGAGGGGCCAGTTGGATAGCTCAGTGGATTGAAGCATCTGCTTAGGCAGACACAGGGACCTGGGTTCAATCCCTGGTGTGCCGTGCTGGCCCTGCCCCTGGGGCACACTAAGATGACTGAGACTGGGCCTGGTGGACTATGCCTATAATCCCAGCACTTGGGAGGTTGAAAAGCAGGAAGGATCACTAGGAGTTGGATCTGTGTCATGAGACTCTGTGCTAAATCAAAAAAAAAAAAAAAAAAAAAAAAATCCAAGAAGAATGTTCACCTATTGAACAATAAAGCCTAAATTTCCTCAATAACCTATAAAATTAAAAAAAATTTAATGTATATACTAAAGGGTCTACAGGGTCTCACTATGAGGCTGGATTTGTGGAGATTCTCCTGTTATCAGCCTCCCAAGCGCTGGGATTACAGGTTTGTGCTACCGCTCCCAGTCTCAATCGCTGTCTCAGCACACCCTGGGGGAGGGGCCAGTGCGGAAGGCTGGGGATCAAATCCCGGTCCCTGTGTCTGCCTAAGCAGATGCTTTGATCCACTGAGCTATCTGGCCAGCCCTAATACATACGTTTTATTTGTTCAAGATTTGAAACTTCAATCTACCTAACACCAAAGACTAAATCTCTCCCTCATTGTAACTTTGACACTTTGAAATTCTGTAGTCTAGTGCAGCTGACCATTAAATAATGTAACAGCAACTAAGCCATGGACTATTACTGTGGGGGAAAGTCAAAATATTTGTTATGAAGAAAAGTATTTTTTTAAAAAAATCCAGGTATAAACCGGGCATGGTGGTACATGCCTGTAATCCCAGCACTTGGGAGGCTGAGGCAGGAGGATTGGTGCAAGTTCAAGACCAGCCTGGGCTACAAAAGTGAACTCAAGGCCAGCCTGAACTACATAGCAAGACTCTGTCTCAAAAAGAAAAAAAAAAAAAAAAAAAAAAAAAAAAAATCCAGGTATAATTCCAATTCTGTCTTGATGAGAAATCTTAAAATGAAGCTATCGTGTGCTGAGGCATCTGCTCAAGAAGATGGCAGAGACCTCATGGAGTGATTGCAGACTTGTTGGCTTTGCTTTGTTTAATCGGAATCCTGGAGCATAAACAAAGCAAAGGATTAAGGGGCTTTCATCTTGACACAGTCTCAAAATAACCACAGTTCTATTCCCCTCCCCAAACCTATGGCCATTGGAAAACTTAAAACTGCTATGACCTTTCCCTGCCATTCTCTTCCTTAAAATTCAAACTCCTTTTTGGTAGAACCTGCCTGTGTTTCGCATGTGTGAAGCCATGGGCTCAATCACAGCCCCAAAAGACAAAACGACACCCCCTCCCCCCAACAAAAAAGCCCAATTGATTAATTTTAGTTCAACCTTAATTTCAGCTAACTAGATTAAATTCCCTGAAGTCTGAGGGGGTGAATTTAATTAGCTGTTCCAAAGAAAAGAATGGTGCCTAGGCAGAGCTTTCTGCATGACTCATTTGAGCCTTTGTTTGGGCACAGCAGCCAGAGAGCAATGTGGGAATAATTGTCCCATCCCTAGGGCTTGGGCTTACACTTCACTCACACCAGTTGACTAGAATTTCCTCTCAAAGAGCCCAGGTACATCAAAGGAAAAGCCAATCTGGATTTAGGCAAAGAGAGCTTCACCCCTGAAAGGATTAGGATTAGTGCTGGCAGAGGGGGAAAGGAGCTGAAGTCCCCTCCAGTGAGGCAAAAGGGGATTTTCCCTTTGGAGAAGAAGCAAATAAGACTGGAGAGGGCCTGGTGTAGGGAGTGAGATTAGCAAAGAGGCACAAGTGGCAGTGGCAGGACATGGCCTTTGATGTCACTGTATACTTTGGAGGGCTTTGTGTGGCCTCAGGCTGAGGCCAGGCTCATATTCACAGGACTAGTGAAGGAGAAGAGTTTAGCAGTAGCTTGGTGGAGTCAGATTGATGCAGGAAGAAAAAACTGATCTGGGGTGGATGACCTCCAACAGGGAACCTCCAAGTGATATAGGGAAAATGGATCCCCAACCTGAAAAGTACCCGGGATGAGTTCGTGTTCTCTAAAACCAAAGAATGAATTTTAGGAACAAATGGAGGTAATGAGCAGAAGATATTTATTGAGGGAAAGAAAGCTCCTGTCCAAGAGAGGGACAGGACGGGGCTCCGGAGTGGGTGTCGCCCAGAAGCTGTCGCTTCCAGAGACTTTTATAGAGGAGAAGCTGTGGGAACTCTCTTAGGTAGGCATGAGGTGGGACAAAGACTATGGTCAACCAATGAGATCATAAGCACCATTGCTCACGTAACATTGATTAAAATCAGGATCCAATGGGAAGGCAAGTCATGTAGCAAGTGGGCAAGAACACCAACTATTGAGCTTGGGCTGAGAGTCTTTCCAGGGTCTTTAAAGGTGATTGATACCTACTTAGAATATCAATCCCTGATGCCCACCCTTAAGGAAGTATGTAGTTGCTTCTGTTTACTCTTGTCTTAAGATCAGGCCCACGGCAGAGGAGTGTCTGTCTCTAGTTGGAAAGTCACCTTGTCTTCCATGTCATCTTTGAGGGCTGGGCCCTGTCTGACTGCCTATAATATTTCTATCTAATTCAGCTACCTACAACAAGATCAAGGGACATTTTGTTCCAGTGGATGGCTGAGAACAAAACAATGGCACTCATGTTTGAGGCAGAGTCGGACTTTAGAGGATTTTGTTTGACTTTTTCATGGGTGAACAAGGGAAGTGTCCTGAATGTCACCTACGTCAAGGAGTGAAGGACATCACACTTTGCATTAATTTATTTCCCATAACACACAAGAATGAGGAGGAGCTTTCTTCTTTCTTTCTTTCTTTCTTTCTTTCTTTCTTTCTTTCTTCTACTAGAGTTGTTTTTTTTAGGTACACAAGACTCTGGTAAACTTTAGCATTGTCACTGTGTACATATAACTATCGTTCTTGTTTTTCCACCCTTATTATAAAATAATGAAACAACAAGAAAGTTAGGATAGACATACAGCTACTTTCTCTTAGTTCATTGAGAATAAAAGTTTGTACTAACATCGTTTAGACAAGATAGCATGTCTGCATCTAGTCCTCTGAATACTATGAAGCCAACAGTTTTGAAACTGTTTCCTTCCTACTTTATCTTTTTTCTCATTTAAAGGAATTAAAATAAATGATAAAACATTACAGAGGAGTCAATGGAAGCCTATGGTGCTTCCCAGGATTCTCACCTTCCGGTGCATGCACTGCGTCATTCTTTCTCCTTGAGTATTAGAGGGACGGTGAATGTGGTGGAGCTTGACACCTAGAATCACGCTATTTTACACGGAGAAAATAAGGATCTGCAGATGCGACTGAGGGTCACAATCAACTGACTTCTCTCCAGCACAGAGGGGAGGAAACCATTCTCTCCGTCATGTTCTAATACAAAGCTCATCCAGTGCTCCAGGGGCACAGCTGCAGCTAGCAGGCTAGCACCCCAGGGGAGCTGCTCTGCTCTGAGACATCAGTGTACCTTCGGTCCTGCTCACCTCGCCTCTCTCAAAACCAAGCAAGAATTACTCCCTGCCTTTTCAGCCTTAATGAGCACAACCCATTTACTTTAAAAAGGTTTTTGATGCTTTGCTGATAGTTTTCACCTTATTTGTTAGAAATACTTCTTCTTTCAAATTTTATTTCAATCACCAAGATAGGCTGTGATCTACTGCACTTCTGTTTTATTTGAGGGTATATGTTAATCAGCTTTCCGTTACTATCACAAAATACTAGAGACACTTAGAATGTGTTTTGAGTTAAAATTCTTAATGGTATTTTACTGTTATTATTGCTGTTGTTTTACTGGTTATTTTGATAGATTGGTTTTAGATTTTGTTTTATTTTACATATATTTTATATCTCATAAAGATGTAAAGATACGTAAAAGAGGTTTTGCTGTTTTCAATTTTCATGAAGATATAAAGAAAATATTAGATTTAGAGTGTTTTTTTGTTTTGTTCTGTTTTGTTTTGTTTTCCAGAACTGGCTATCAAAGCAGGACCTTGCATTTGCCAGGCAGACACTTGTGCCCTCTGACTTATCTTTCCAACCCCTAGAGGGATTTTAATGGTGCTGCTTTCTTAAATTTCAATAAAGGGGTGAAAGATAAGGTTTTAGAGATGCACTTCCCACTGGGCATGGTGGTGCAGGCCTATAATCCCAGCACTTGGGAGGCTGAGGCAGGAGGATCAGCGTGAGTTCAAGACCAGCCTGGGCTACAAAAGTGAGCTCAAGGCCAGCCTGAACTGCGTAGCAGGACCCTGTCTCAAAAAAAAAAAAAAAAAAAAAGAGGATGCTGTCTGTTTAGCAGCAATAATGCAATAACAAAAGAATTTGTCAAGTTGCTTAAGAGAGCTATGCTCAGAGAACAAAACTCACAGAACACCTTTTGGACCAGAATGAGTTTAAATGGGTTTAATGCCTTGGCTATTAGGGCAAAGTAGACATAATTGCCCTGATACCTGCAATTTTGAATGACTTAGGAGTACAAAAGATAAAATAGTAAAATCTAAAGGAGATCTTTTTTTTTTCCCCCAGGAAGACTGAGAAAGAAAAATATTCAGTCCTAAATGAGAAAAATATTCAGCAACCTAAGAAAGCCTTCTCAAGTGAATTTGTTGTTCTGATTTACTCTCATGGGCTACATCACCATTGCTTTTTAATTAAAAGTTATCTGCCCACTCAATTGTTCCAGTGAGTACAGAAGTTACTGGATTACTGTTAAATTGTAAAAAAGTCTTTGAAATTTGTATTTCAATATTCAATAACAGCTATTACCAGCTAGTGCTTTCTGGTCAAGAGAACCAAGGATATTTCTCTGAGAAAAACCTTTATCACCCAAATTTCCTTGGTGATTAATTAGACAATTAAAAAATACAAAAGAACGTTTGTAGCTGCAAAGTGATCCCATTGTATCAGTAATTCAGACACCCATAAGTATTAGGTGAAATCATCAGAAAAACACTGAGGTAAGGAGGAACAAAGCACCTTCTCTATTGGTACTCGATAACCTCTTCCCCTCAATGGTAACGCCACTTCCAGGGCTAAACCAGAAACAGAACTCATGACATCACAGTCCCCTTTGCACTTAGGATGAGTGTATCATATTCCATTACAATAGATGGAAAAACAACTTTATTGCTATGTATTTGTATTTGTAAGTGATAATATGTATGACACTCTAGACAGAGAGGCTCCAATCCGGGCATTCCAGTCCAGTAATTTCCTGTTGCAGTCAAGGTATGGGTGTAAGCAGGCAGAATAATTTATTGAGGAGAAAAAAACCCTGGTGACAATTTACAGTGCCCAGGTTTATTGTCTATGGAAGCACCTTTAGTTATTATTATGCAATTTCAGAGTCCTGTATAATTGAATTTCAGATTAAACTCCTCGTGGACACGATTTATCATCTTTCTGAACTGGCTTATTTTTTATTTTTTTTATTTTGACTTTTCTTCAAAACAGTTCTTCCTTTCCTTCCTGCCTATATTTTATTACTTTCCCCACTGCTATAAACCAATGCTCTGAGTTCATTTTTCTTGCTGTTCCATTAATTAGATGTTTACATCTTATTTCGGTTCCCTAATAAAAATGCTAATTATGGTCATATCTGCTAGGGACTGCTACGGCACCCCACCAGGACCTTCCTACGTCCACCTGGACCAACTCACATTTATCATCAGGACTTCGTTTGTCAGCCAGATTGCAACATTGCCAACTGCTTGTCTTCAGGCCTGCTGAATCCACTTCGAGAAATAAACAAATTTGTGAGATATTTCATCGATTCCCAGCAACCTGTAGATGTGGTAAATTCCTCTACCCCTAGAGGAGCTGCAGCCTGCTTTCTTGTGAATGTAATACAGTTGGGGAAGAATAATGTAGAAGATAAAATGTAATTTATTCTTACCTGTTCCCAAAATATAATTGCATTATTTATCGCTTTTACACACATCAGGTTTCCTACCGTCTCCAGTCCTAACAAGCTCACATATTTACCGGGTCTTTTTCAGATCCATGAATATCATGTCTATGCTACACAGACTACTTGCCTGTTGAAATTGCTTAAATTGATTTGTAAAATGTGCTAAAATGTAGAACTGATCTCTCTACTCTATTTTAGTGTTCTTGGGCATTTATATTACTTTCCTAAAAGCTATTTTGACACATTCTTTCATACTTTACAGTTTTGGAGAAAATTGCTTCTGCTAATTGACTTAATGAGCACAACCCATTTAGTTTAAAAAGATTTTTGAGGCTCCGCAGATAGTTTTCACCTTATTTATTAGAAATGCTTCTCCTTTCAAATTTTATTTTAATCACCAAGGTAGGCTGTCATTCAGTTAACTTATAAAGCTATGTCTTATTTTTGAAGCTATGTTAGTCAGTTTTCTGTTACTATGATAAAATACTGGAGATACTTAGCTTCAAAAGGAAAGGTTTACTTTGGCTTGTGGTTTAGCATTTTCAGTCTGTGTCAGTTGTTCCTGTTCCTCTTGGGGCTGTGGTGAGGACTGTGTGGTGGAGCGACCTGCCTGCCCTTAGGGTCGTGAAGGGAGAGACAGAGGAAGTGGCTATGGTTTCACAATCCTCTTTGAGAGCTAGGGCTAGTGACCTAAGGGCAACCCTGCCTCATCATAATGCCAATGCCAGAGACCATGCCTTTGACACACGGTCCCCTGAAGATAGTTATGCAAACCATAACAGAGGCCACTCAGTAGACTCCTGTAAGCCCTGGGCAAAGAATTTGCTATGCTATAAAAGCGACATAAGCTATGAGTGAAAATTGTCATGCAATCGGGCTTGAAATAAAATTCTTGGCTTGATGAATTCAGAGTATCTTTGTGCATTACAAAACTACTCCACTAGTATTTGTAACTATTTTCCTTCTCTTCCCTTGATTAGCCAGAGAGAGATAAATCAGCCAACAGGCCTACTCCGGGTGCCAGTTCGCTGAGTCCACATGAACATCCATTCTCGGAATACAGATCAGTCTTTTCCCTGGTGCTTTTATCGAAATGATTTGCTAGTTGGCCCCCGAATATGGCTAAAACAAATCCAAAATGTTGTGCTAGTGGATTTTAAAAACAGCCCTGGTTTCTTCCCATGAACTTTACCTCTTCTCGCCTAAATGTTGTGGCCATAACTCTTTCCAGTACCAGTCATCCTGGCTTTGCAAGAAGCGCGGTTACTACCGATTACATAACTCGAGACCATCAGTGTCATTCAAATGACATTAGGCACAATATATTGAAAGGGAGCGTTCAGGTAAGGTACTAACTTCACTGCTGGTTGTAGAGTCTACACATCACCGGGTAAATAGCTACTTATCCTACTCAGGATAATAGCTACTATCCTGAGTAGGATAAGTAGCCAGCCATCAAGCTACTAAAGGCTGGCAGCGCTTGCAACTGCATAAATGTCTTTCAGTCTACATTTAGCAAACATGAGCGCATGTTGCTCCTCTGTCTCCTTCCTCGTTTTGCATCGTACAGCACACGGCTCACCAAAGTGAATAATTAAGAGAGGAAGTGGTCAACCAAGGTACAAGTGCAGCAAAGAAGCTCAGAATATGACGAGCAGGGAGGGAAGCTGGATCTGGACTTGTGTCTATGCAGGGGTCCCCACTCCCCGCTTGGGGAGGTTCCCCACGTGCAGGTGGAGGACCAGCTGCAGGAAACACTGGGGACGCACACCAGGAAATGGCTGTGCAGAAAAGAAAGACAATGTCTTTCTTCAGGAAGGGACACTGTCAACCACTTCTGATGAAAGGAATCCTCGGTGGCATTTCACAGCATTGGAAGAGCCAGGATAAAGTGCTGGCAGCTGACCAAAATGAGTCCCCGAGGAAATTAATATGACGAGTGGCCGAGCCCAAGAAAGATGCCCACTCAGAGCATAAATCACAGAAGACAACGAAGCAGTGGGAGTGATGTGAAGAATCCCAAGAGCCCGAGCTTATCACGCTTCAGATCTATGTTTTTAGGATCTTGTAATTTCCGCTTCACTAGCCTCTTCTCCTGGGCTTAACCTAGCAAATGCAAGGTCCCCAGACATTAAAGGACAGGGTTCTGGGTTGGTGAGATAGCACAGCGGTCTAGAGCACCTGTTTAGGCAAGTTTAGGCAAGCACACAGGGACCACGGTTCGATCACTGGCACCACATGCCATGCCAGCCTGCCCCCTGCCATGGGTGGGCTGAGCCAGCCACACATACACATACATACACACACACGCACACACACATACACACACACACACACACACACACACACACAAAGACAGGCTTCTGACTCTAAACTGAAATCTGGTTAAGACACACAATGTAGGAAAGGTCCCCTGGACCAAATACCCAACCCATCTTATCTGTAATTCTAAATGCCCATCACAGGCAGGACATGGGATACAGACTAGGAAACATATTAACATACAGTAACCTCTACCCTCAACTTTCCCTCTCCTTTTCAGGGTCATTCTCCTACTCCCTGAGTTCCACCTGTTCCACCTATGGCAGGTTAACTGCTTGGTAACTTGTCACCCCCAGCTGAACTGAACCAGTGTGGTACTGGGTGTGTAAGGCCCCCTAAGGTCTGCTGCTAGCAGCAGAAGAGCAGAACTGGAGGGGAAGATGGTGTGGTGTTGATTGTCCCAGAGAAGGTTGGCTTTCCTGCTAGGGACTCAGCTGTTCTCACCTGTAGAGGATCTTGGGTCCTCACTAGCACCGAGAATGGCTGTGGTTCTCTTGAGGGGAGCTCTGGTCCTTCCCTGTAGCCTCACTTCCAGGCTCCAGCATAGGTCCCTCAGCCTGCGGCACAGATCCTTCATCCTGTTGGCTCTGACTTTGTAGCTTCCACCACTGAGCTTTCGGCCTTCCCCGTGCGGAACCGTGAAGCAGTACCACATGGGACATTAGGGCTCCAGGCCTGCAGCTGGACTCCTATAGGACACTGCTGTGGTACCCAGGCCCTCAGCTGGACTCCTTTGGTCTGTAGTGTGGACAAATCTGTATTCATTTGCATTGGACTCTTTGGATGAATATTAAAAATAATCCTATGAATCATATATCCTCTGTAGCAACTTTTCCTTTGTAAACCCTGACTACAACAGACCTCACAATAGACCTCACAACAGACCTTAATCAACAGTATTTTTAGGGAATTTTTGGTTGTGACACCACCCACGTCCCTAACTTTGGTAACACGATAAACTTCTTTGTGCTGGACTCAAACCATTGCCTGTGTTTCTATTCAAATATATCTGGAGCAACGACCCAGAACAAATAATGCTCAAATGATTCAATACTTTATGTAAAGTATTAGGGGCTGAACCAAGTCCTTCACTCTAAGCTACATCCCAGTCCTCTGATTTTTTTTTTTGTATTTAGTACAGCGTCTACAGGGTCTCACTACACAGATCAGACTCACAATAATCCTCCTGTTTTCAGCCTCCCAAGTGCTAAGATTACAGGCATGCACCATCACGCCCAGTCTCAATCACTGTCTCAGTGTAACCCACGGGCAGAAATGGGGATGGGGCCTGGGCCAGCATGACACATACCAGGGATCGAACCCTAGTCCCTGTGCTCTGCCTAAGGAGACACTTTAATCTGCTGAGCTATCTGACCAGCCCTGAAAATTTTTTATATTGAAACAGATTTGCTCTAAGTCACTCAGCTGCCCCGGATGGGCTAAAACCTGAGATGTTCCTGCCTCAGCTTCTTCAAATCCTGGGATTGTAGGTATGCGCTATCATCCTTGACTTGTCAGTTTTTTTTTTTTTTAACAAAGAATTAAAACTATTTAATTGTTAACATTTCTTATATTTTAAATAACAGTGTAGTAAGTAAATGTTTTACTTCTTTAAATTTTTTTCTCTATATCCTTAAAACCAACGATATTAGAGATGTTAATGTTTTGACAATCTCTGTTGGCCATGAATAACCACGGATCTTCCCAAGTATTACTAGACTTCTTTGCCTGGTTTCAGTGCCAGCTCGTGTCTCCGTCCTACTCCGCAAGGCAAGGACCCCCTATAATACCAATCACAAGAGTGCAAACCCCAACGGCTAGGAGTGACCGACAGGAAAGAGGTTGGGCTTCAATTAAGTTCTTTCTCCAGAGCTTAGTTTTAATGTTTCAGCGCATAAATAGCATATTCCCAGTTGAATTCTCCTCATTCCCCCCACCCCTAGAATTTTAATCAAAATGCCATGCAGGTCCGGATTTTCTTCCTTCCTGTAGAGAACGCAAGTAGCATATACTTGTGCTAACAAAGTTGTGTATTGTTCTCACATGAGTGCAGGTGTGTGCATCACCCGGGAAACCAGAGACGGGCTCTATAACGAGCTCTCCACGGCTGACAGTGGGTGAATTCCACTGGCCGCTGCTGCTGAGCTGTGCAAGTACCGCCCTGTGCCAGCACTCGGGGGCCTGACCACGGCTGTGGCCAGACCGTGAGAGACGCAGCTACTAGGAGGGGAAAGGAGTGCGGGGGCAGCTGATGGAATCTTTTTTCTCAAATTTACAGATTGCCCAAATCAAACTCGCTGCTCAGAGTATGGACACAGATTGTCCCTTGTTTATTCAGAGACCTGCAGTGGGTCAAAGGGCAAGTGGTTACCAAAGCGACGGAGCCACTAGAACAGGACGAGGAGCGCCCGTCGCGCAGTACTTGTCGCTGCAGGGAATGTGGTTCCGAATTGCGACTGCATTGCCTCCTGGTCAGCGCTTCCGTTTACCATGAGGCAGGAGCACACATCCGCTGCGGTGAAAATCATCACTGGGCGGCGATCCTTCCCTATCCTGAAGATCATTCACTTAACAAGCTCACAGCAGGGAATATAAATCGTCAGAAATAGGAGCGAGTATAAACGTCTACAGAACCTGCCTTTAAATTTTTTATTTTGATGAGTACAATCCAGGTAATGAATAAAAATATCACTTGTAATTTTACCATCTATGTGAGGTATTTAAACAATAACTGTTAGATAAAATATTATTACAGCAAAAGGCTTTTTATTTATTTATTTTAGTCTTTTTGAGACAGGGTCTCACTATGCAGGTCAGGCTGGCCTTGAACTCACTTTTATAGCACAGGCTAGGCTGTCTCAAACTCACAGATCCTCCTGTCTCAGCCTCCCAAGTGCTGGAATTAAAGGCGTGTGCAACCACGCCTTGCTAAACGGCATATTTTTATTAATCCCCATAAAAATACTCCCTATCATTTGGAATACAACCTGCAACCCTTCATTCTTGGCACTTCTCTCAAGAGGTTCTGGAAACCCTCCTTTTTAAGTATCTTTACTTGTGCTGTTGTGGCTGTCTCGAGGGCCTGGCTTAAAACATTTACGTTTCCTGGTCATTCTGACCTTGAGGAAGACCCATGATGTCTGATGCAGAGAGTAAGGTGAATGAGGACACACGGTGACATTTTCCGAAGCCTGCCTTCAAGTTGGGTGACGCTTGCCAGCAGGATTCTCTGGAAGTGTAACCCACCTGGTGAAGACGCTCACAACGGAAGACTTCCAGAGCTGCTTCACAAAGTGCCAAGCATGATGGGAAAAGTGAGCTCAGGGGAGCTTTGGAAGGGGATTAGTGGCACTGTGGCTTGCTGTCATCAGTTCTTTTAATTTGAACACAGTAAACGTTTTACCAGCCTTTGTAAATAAGCATGCTTAATGCTTTAAGGCATATTGTCCGATACTTGTTTCTATACCAACAAAGAAATGTAGCGGAGTGTGCACTTAGAACTCAGAGCACCCCCTGGCCTCTCCTTTTCTGAGATTCTCCCTTCCTGTTTCAAACCACAGGGCCAGACCTTGCTGCAAGGCAGTATGGGAAACGTAGTCTTTTTCAACTTTTTAAAAATTTTTCTTTACAAAGCCGGGCATGGTGGCGCATGCCTGTAATCTCAGCACTTGGGAGCCTGAGGCAGGAGGACTGGTGTGAGTTTGAGACCAGCCTGGGCTACAAAAGAGAGCTCAAGGCCAGCCTTAACTGCATAGCAAGATCCTGTCTAAACAAAACAAAAAAATTACTTTAAAGAGTTAAAGCAATGAGAACTATGATACAAAATTCCAAACAAGAGATTAATAATGGTTAATATATTACATTTTTTTTTTTTTACCTTTA
>PVKN010017946.1:0-17118 GCA_004027915.1 Capromys pilorides
TTTTTTTTTTTTTTTTTTTTTTTGAGGCAGGGCTTCACTATGTTCAGGCTGACCTTGAGCTCCCTGTGATCACCCTTCTGTCTCAATCTCCCAAGTGCTGGGATTACAGGCATATACCACCATGCCTGGGCTCCTTGAGTTTAATTTTTACAAAAGGAAGAAAATAAGACAGTGAGAGTAGATGTGGTGGCACATGCCTTAATCTCAGCACTTAATCCCAAGGCTGAGGCAGGGAGACTGAGAGCTTGAGGCCTGCTGAGGCTACATAATCAGTTTAAGGACAGCCTGCACTAAACAGTGAGACACCATCTCTAGACAAACAAGTGAAAAGAAAAAGAAGCTAATAAGTTGGTTGTATAGTTTGTGTGTAAGCATTATCAAATAAAATAGTTCCAGGTTGCTGGTCAACTAACATGACTAGGAATGCTCCATCTATGGTCAGGTAAATACTGAAGCTTAATCGGGGGTGGGGGGTGGGGGGTGGGGTGAGCACCCATAGTCCCAGCTACTCGAGAGGCTGAAGCAGCAGGAACTCTTGAGCCCAGTAGTATGCACCCTGGACAACAGAATGAGTCCTTCTGTCAAAAATAATGACAATAAAAAATGCAAAGCCCCAAACAAATCTCCCCCAACAACACTACTAATAAATGAAGGTTAGGATGTCTCCTGCTTTATGAAAATTTGTTAGGCACCAAATGTAAGACCAATCACTCAGGGAATCACAGTGAGTTTCATAGCGGTACAGAAAGGCGCGGAGACTATGAAAATGAGGAAGCTGAATCTAATCTCCACAGGCACGTGGAAGACACTGCGGGAATGGAAGGTCATACACCGCAAGGTCAAGGTCAGCATTTGTGGGTGCCACAAGGGGCCTTCCCGGGCTTGGGGTTCGACATCTCATGCTTTGTGTTGTGTCCCACATTGCACCTGGCCTTCGACTTAATCCTCGTGCTAGTTCTGTGCGGTGAGCACCACAACCTCTACTCTTTTACTTAGTGAATATTTATTGAGTACCTGTTACAAGGCTCCGGGGCCAGGGCAGTGGAAATCACAGGGACAGAAGTTCTGCCTGCCCAGAGCACCCATGCTAGCAGACTGTACTTTTTCTTAATTCTTACTCATCTAATCATGCCTTGGTCAAAGTTCACTGGAAGGACTTTTTTCTTTTTAAAAAATTAATTAATTAATTAATTAATTAAGTTGGTACAGGGTGTTGCTACAGAGTTTGGACTCAGTTTGGACTCACAGTGATCCTCCTGTCTCAACCCCCCCAGTGCTGGGATCATAGGTGTGCTCCACCACAACCAGTTTCGGGGCAGCATGGCATGCCTGGGGTTCGCATGGAGCACCGGTACTGGGGATCAAACCCAGGTCTTTGAGCTTGCCAGGCAGGCGCTTCAACCACTGAGCTGTCTCCCCAGCCCCACTAGAAGAACTTCAAAGCACAAAAGTTCCGCTTAGCCCACAGCTGGAATGGGACATGAATAGATACCTGAGACAAAAAATACACAAATAGATAAATACAGTACATTGTGTGCAGCTGATGCCAAGGCAAGAAATAAAACAGGATAATGGTGTGAGGGAATGCAGGGGAGGCCAGTTTCACATGGGAGGTTGCAGAGTTCGATGCCCAGCTAAGATTTTTGTACAGTTGAATCAATGAGTGCATTTTTTAAAAATTCTTACTGGTCCATGTTCACAGCACAAAGGAACAAAAAGCAAACAAGTGAATGATGATTCTTGTCACAGTTCTTAGTATTTGGGGTGACAAGTGGCCACAAGTGGCCATTCAAGAGTAATACACCTATATTTGTTTAAATATCTAATTTATTTATTCCAAAAGGGCTTCCTCAGCCCAAGTGCAGCGGCACACAGAAACCCTGAAATGATACTCAGGCTGTGGAGGCAGATTTATTTTATGTTGATGGACCCTGACGGGGAATCATTTGTCCCTCAAAATATCAACCGCCAAAGACTCAGAGTGGGAGGATTTTTATGGGGTTGAGGGGTGAGGTATAGAGGCAGAGTACGTGGCTATCTGTGATTGGTTCTTATAATATGCACCGTAGTGACCGGCTATGCGTCCCAGGGACCAGCCATTTCTAGGAGACAGAGGCAACCCGAATTGCAGCAGGAACTGTTACCTGGGTAACTAAGATGCTTAAGCTTTGATCCTCCTGCCTCAGCCTCCCAAGTGCTGGGATTACAGGCATGTGCCACCACTCCTGGTTAAAAAGACTTTTGAAAATGCTAGACAAATGCTGGAATCTTAAGTGTGAGCAGTGAAAACACAGACCATGAGAGAATGATTTAAACAGCGCCTGGTCCAGCAAATCTGTGACAAACCCAGAAAATTACACGAGTTGGGGGGAAACTGAAATCCCAAGTCCTCTGCTTCCTCATTATTCAGCCTCTTCCATGGTGGTTCCACAGTACATCATCACCAGCTCTAAGGTCATCCCGAGATCAGCAGGACACAGAAGTTCATGTTCACGATGCAGGCCCATTGTTGCTAACACTGCACACACAGCAAACAGATTCTCTAATTTATAAACACACACACACACACACACACACACCCCATCTAACATCTTTCAGATGTCAGCTTATGACTTCTTCTAACTCAGTTTGCCTCCTAAGTTCTTCCTTCCCAAATCCTGTACTAGCTTGGAAAAGGGAGACGTGGCGTGTCGAGTGTGCGAAGAGCTAGCGAGCTGAGGAGAGGTTAACTAGCAGTGACTCCTAATGCTATTCCTAAGCCAGCCAATCTCTCTGGTGAAGGAGTAGGCTTAATAGTTTACTGAAAATTTATTTTTGAATCTTCACATCATCTCCATAAAATATTATTTTGCTAACATGGATAATTATGAGTGGATTCAGCTTGGTTTCTTTGGTCTAGCATTATTTTTTATGGAAAAGCAGAAGGTATAACAAGTGTGGGGATCATGTGCAGGCCACGCCAACAAGCCTGGATTCTTTCTTCTTCGGCTGGCTCAGGCCGCCCTGAGCGCAGGGCTGGCGGGGCACGTGGAGGGGCCTCTGCGTCGGCCTAAGCAGGTGATTTAGACTGCTCAGCTATCTCGCTGGCCCCAAGCCTGGATTCCTGAGCAACCTGGTTATAACCCAAAGCCACCATCTGTATGTGGGAGCTTTCAAGGGAGTGACAGGTGGAGAGTGACACCCCACAACTTCTCTGTTATGCTGGCTAATAATGGAGGAGGCAAAAACCTGTAGATTTTTAGGGTTACCATTTATTTACATCTTTTTATAAAAGTGGATCAATTTTATTAAAATGGGAGGATGGTTTTAGTGAAGACCCTAAGGTAGCAGATAGCACAGAAAGCTGGAGCGAGAAAGAACACCGTACAGCTTCGGGAAACTATATAACCCTTCATGTGTCAAGGGTGTGAAAGAGTGAAAGAGAATGAGAGATTACAAAGGTGAAGGTTTTGTGTGTGTGTGAGAGACAGAGACAGAGATACAGAGAGACAGAGACAGAGGTACAGAGAGACAGAGAGAGAGAGAGAGACAGAGAGAGAGACAGACAGAGAGAGAGACAGAGAGAGAGAGAGACAGAGAGAGAGACAGAGAGAGAGCTGCAGCTCAGCCTCCTGGTTTGGGGGACGGTTTCAAGGCGCTCAGGCACCGACTCCCACTTGGAAATCTACGATGTGGGGGACCAGCTGTTCATTCCAGCAGCAGGCTAGAAGCAGAGTCAGGTTAGAAGCTGCATGAGGTTGCATAAACCTACACTTGAAAGTTCACTGGAACAAAGCAAAGCCCAGACCTTTGCAGCACATTCCCACCAGAGCGAGCACAAGGTGGCTGCAGCCGCTGGCCAGCAGGAGCCCCTGGGTGGGAGGAGGCCCCCATAGAGGCTGCAGGTATTTGTTCTGCTAGTTATTTGGCAAATAAAAAGCAGCCCTGCAGAGGGGGCAAGCCAATTTAGGAGAGTAATAATGACATAAAGAAGTCAGTATTTTCCTGCCTCCCTTTCTTGTTCTCTCTCCTGTATTCCAACCCTGGAGAGCTAGAGATAAAGATGGCCTAGTGGGGCTGGTCCTACTAGGTCACATTATTCCCCAGGAAGACTGCTGTTGCTAGGACAGCAGCCGTAGTAAGGAACTTGGCCACCAACAACTGCCCAGGACTGGACTTGGAGGTGACACAAAATCAACACTGTGATTTAAAGTAGCCATGGACTTCCTCTTTTCAAATGGTGAGTGGGAATTTCACAAGGTTTGCCAAGACTTTATCTCGGCGCAGAAGACTTGAATTATAGAGAAATGGTGAGTAGCAAAGTAAAACTGCTGTACGATAGAGTTCAGCAACCCTAACAATCTGTTACATATAAAAAGAAAAGATGGCTGTGGGTCAGAATAACTCACCTTATTTGTCAGATCAGGATATATTTGGTTCCACGTGAGGTTCTCAACAGAGAACTCAATCTGTTGATTATTATATATATATATATATATATATATATATATATATATATATATATATATACTTTTTTTATTATGGCCAGCTCAGCCTGCCCCGGAGGTGGGGCTGGCACATGTGGTGCCAGAGATCGGACCGAGGTCCCTGCAGTTGCCTAAGCTTACCTAAGCACGTGCTTTAGACCGCTGAGCTATCTCACCAGCCCCCTGTTGATTATTTTACATCTGCACTGCTATAGAGTTTTCCAAGGCTCACGGGGCCCATTCACATACCTACTCTACTTTTCCAGAGAAATCAGGGTGCATGTCACCCTGTTTAGAAGGATGAGGAAACTATTGGCTAAGGAAACTGCTCCCAGGTTTTAGGTGTAGACCCATAAACGCCCATCCAGGTCTTGGTGTGCTCACTGTTCAAAAGTGAACTAACTGATGAAGGCTAAACTGGGCCTTTTTCATACCAAATGCTTCTGAAAGCAATCTAGCCGCAGATGCTTTGACACTTGGGTTTCTTGCTTCTGCTCTCTGTGGGATCCTTGCTGTGTTCTTACGAGACTATGTTCCCCACGGATTCCACGTGGGTGAGTTTCTCTCAGTACTTTGCACAGTACCTGCCAACTCAGTACGTGCATTCCAACACGCACTGGTATACCTAGACAGGCTGGTGTTGGAAGCCAATGAAAGAGAGGTGACCCTGACACTCGAGTGCTACCAAGGGGCTGGCAAAGCAGGTCCCGGCCTTTGGGTGACCCTTGCGCAGACTGCCAGTTCTGGTCTTGTAGGTCCTCCCATCTGTATCTTTGCTTAGGATCAAACTCTTGGGCTGGGGAGTTAAGTCAGCAGTGTAAGTACCTGCCTGTCAAGTGCAAGGTCCTGAGTTCAATCCCCAGCACCATAAATAAATACATACATACATACATACATACATACATACATACATACATAAATAAAATGGAATAGGCAAACTCTTGTCCTTCCCAACGACCTAGCCAAATGTTTCTCCCCTTTAAGTGCAGGGCGACAGAATCACATATTCAGTCCTCCTCGGCCTGCAGCCTCCCACGGTGATCCTGCTTGCCTGAATTTCTGCAGAAACTGACCGTTTACGGTTGTGTGGGGAGTACTTATGGCGTTTGTTTCTCATTACTCCAAAGAGACTACAGAGTTTTCAAAAAACCAAGCTGTTAGCTTCTGCTTCTGTAATCTGCTCTGCACTATGCACACTAAAGCATACTAAGTGTGATAAGGATTCAAGAGACCAGAGACATTTGTCCTTTTATCTTGAAGGCACTGCCAGTCTATACTTAGACACTTCAAAAGGCAAAGTCCACCTATTTTCATTTGGAAACACTGAGTAACCATATCAAAGCCAGTGCAATTCTGGGGTGCGTAGAGGCCCTCTACATTTTGGACAGCCCTACTTTTACTTAACCTTAGACTAAAAGGACCTTCTCCTAATGGGGTATTGTTATGACTTGAATCAAAGATGCTCCCCAGATTCTCTTGCTCCGGCGGACACCTGCTCCCAGGTACATGAGTCCTGTTGCTGAGCTCTGCTGATTTGATTTTAGGAGCAGGGTCTGGTGGGGCCTGGTCACTGTGGCTGTGACCCCAGAGGGCACATCTCGTCCCCAGGTCTCCCCTCCTCTCTCAGCTTCCTGACTTCCCTGGAAGCACAGACCTCCTGCTTTGGCTGTGCCATTTTTGCCCTGGGGCCAGGTGCTCACGGTCTAAGCCTCTGAGCTGCAGTAAGCCTCTCCTCCTTTCAGCTGTGGGGGTCAGGCCTCCCCACAGGGCTGAGAGAGGCACCGAGACAGGTATGCTCCAGAATGAAAAGTCAGCCCTCAGTGCCGCGCACCAACTCAGTTCCTCAGTTCGCTGCAAGCATGTCTAAATCTAGCCTGATTTATTTTGGGGCAACTGTTGTTGTTTTGTGTTCTATCAAGCTCTGATGAGGACTCACATCTATAGAAACGCATTCTGAGCTAAATACCTTTTTATAATAATCTCTTCCCTTTTTCTTTCTCTTGTTTCATTTTCTTGTATAAAAAAGGACCAATATGGAGGAAGAGATGCGCCCCTAGTGTGGAGAAACGGGCATGAGTGGGCCAAGTCTCCAAAAGAGGGTGGCCTGGGATGTCGCCGAGGCAGCAAAAAGTTCTCTAAAAACTTGCAGGATGCCACAGCCTCAGGGACAGTGGCAGAGGTCCCCTTCCCAAGGGGCTCCCTCCATCCAGTGTGCAGAGGGCAATGGCAGCTTCTCTTCCTTCTGTGGCAGCCACTTCACTGCTCGCTCTGGCCCACCCTTTCGTCATACAGGTGAGAGTGTGTAGGGCTCAGAAGGCAGGGGTTCGCTTGCGTGGCTCCACGCCAGCACTTCCAGCAGGAGCCATGCTCCAGCTCCAGCTCTCAGGTAGCACTGATTGCATGGGCGGGGCCTCTCGGGGAAAGGCTCTTGGGGTGAGATGCACCTCAGGCCCCTCATCCTCTGGAGCAGCCTGACCACACCAAGAGACTCTGCCCAGCTGCTCAGCTTCAGAGTCTCCACAGAAAGGAAGCTTCTGACCACACAACTTTGCAAACCCACATGCCAAAAGTCTGCAGGTGTCGCATGTGTAGATGGCAGAAGAACTTCAGGAGCCAGGACCTCTGACTCCTCAAGGGGATATTTTATACTGGACTGTGAGAACCAGCGGCCTAAGAGCGATCTGGTAGCTGTAGATGCTGGCTAAGCCAAAGTCGGCTGACATGACTGTCCCTCCACTTGTCACCAGAATGTTCTCTGGTTTCAGGTCTCGGTGAAGGATGCAGCTGGCATGAAGAAAATCTAGGCCTCTCACAACCTGGCACACCAGATCCTTGAGTGTTTCAGTGGCAGGCCTGGTAGAGGTGCCTCCTCCTGACATGTCCTAAGCCCTGGCCTACATGCTCAGACATGAGGGTCACCTTGACACCTGGGTCAGTGTAGACAGCAGGACAACCCTGGGATGCTCCAACGCCTCCAGCTGCCTGGGCAAGGCCACCTCCAGCACTGTGCCGATGGGTGGGTCTTCTCCTCCCTTGGGGACCCTTTTTTCCCTGGGGGGATTTTTCACAATTTTTATTTCATACCCAGCTTAGGAAAACCACGGGAGACTCTCATTTTAACATTTTAAATCTGGTCACAGGACTGTGGCAGCCATGGCCTTGTACAGGGTCCAGTAGGCACCAACACCAACTTCAGCCATTCTCAGGTCAGGGGAAGCCCTCCTGCCAGCTAAGAGCTGTGGGTGTGGCCCGTCTCGGGCCTGGCTGCTATGAACCCGACCACAGACACAGGCTGCAGGCTCAAGAGGGCCCCTCACCCCACCTTTACCACATGACCAACTCTGATTTCATCTTTCATTCACCAAATGGATCTGCTGAGCACCTACTATAGAGTAGCTGGACATGGTTCTAAGACTCCAGGGATGGGGTTCTACATAAAAGGCCTCATGGGGAATTAATTTTTTTTTAAAGAAACAGTTAAAATGTGAAATTCTAAAGCATAATACTGGTGGCTAGAGAGACAGCTGGACAATCTAAGTGCCTGCCTGGCAAGTATAAGGACCCAAGTTCAATCCTGGTATGGCATGCTGTGCCAGGCCACCCAAAATGGCGTGGTGGTACATGCCTATGATCCCTGTGCTGGGTAGGCTGAGACAAGAGGATCACTATGAGTGTAAACTGTGTAGGAAGACCCTGTACCAAATAAATAAAAATTTTAAAAAGCATAATACTGTAAATACAAAGAAGCAAATAGGGACAGGGCATTTAAAAAGATGGTGAGGAAGGGGTCTCTAAGAAGGGGCAGAGGCAGACAGGTCAAAAGCCACGCGAACATCTAGAAAGGACAACAAGGGCAAAACCTCACGATAGGAACAAAGGAAAGACCAAATCCAAGGGTCGGCCAGATAGTTCAGCAGACTATAGTGCATGCTTAGGCACAGCGCAGTGACCAGGGTTCGATCCTGGGCGTGCAGGGCCAACCCCACCCCTGGGATCACTGAGACAGTGATTAAGACCGGGCATGGTGGCGCTGCGCCTGTAATCCCAGCACTTGGGAGGCTGAAAACACGAGATTCACTACAAGTCTGATCTATGTAGTGAGAACCTGTAGACCCTGTACTAAACATATATATATATATATATATATATATATATATATATATATATATATATATACTGGCAGGTTGGATATATATATATCCAACCTAGGATGGATACCTGCCAGTATTTTTGTTAAGCAGAAAATATAAGTTAAGCAAGATACTGTTTATTAATAAAGTCTTACTATTAAGTATCATTTTGAATATCTCTTTTATGTACTTTTTTTTTTTGGTGGTACCAGGGATTGAACTCAGGACCTTGTGCTTGCCAGGCAAGTACTTATTCCACTGAGCTATGTCCCCAGCCTGCTATCTTTTTCGTACATTTCAAATATTTCCATTTTTCCTGGTCCCTGCATGCAGTACAGGGCTGCATTCACTACACGGGCTGGGCATGGACACAAAAGGTGTTCTTGCGCCCTCTCCTCCATCCCCTCCCAACCTTCTCCCTCTACCACTCAGAACCTTTTTCATGAAAGACCCACCTTCCTATTTCTGGGGATCTAGCTTTCATGCTGCACTGCATTTCATTTATGTTTTCAGTTTCCTTTGCAAGAGAAACCATGTGATATCTGAGCTTGTACATCTCAGTCATTTCACTTCATGTTATAATCTCAAGGTGCATCCGTTCTTCTACTAAGGATTCAAATGCTCCATTGTTAAGGTGCAAGTATTGCCAAGTACTACACTATCTTCTCACTAGTGACTTGGAATAACTCACTTGGCTCTCACAGCAACTTTCTTTCTTTCTGCTTTTCTTTTTTGGAGACAAGATCTTGCTGAGTAGCCCAGGCTGGCCCAGAAGTCCCAGTCCCCTTCCTGCGTCAGCCGCTGTGTGCCGGCCTCACAGCCATACCACCTACTGGTATTATCATTCCCATTTTACCAATGGGGAACCGAGGCACAGAGAGGCTAACTTGTGCGAGGTTCAATCTTGTGAGGGAACTGAACCTGTGGGCTCCGACTACTGCCCTCCCTGGCCCCTCCACAGCCCCTCCATGCTACGAGGCACGGAGGCTGCATGCTGAGCAGAATCCCTTGTAAGAGCAGTAGGGCGAGGTGCTAGAACCTCTGAGACCCTGTCATTAAGACAGAAGTCAGTGCTGTTGTTTTAAAAAATGAAGGCTGATCAGCTTGAACCAAGAGAGCACCTGACAGAACGTCGCCCAGAGTGGAGATGCTTCTGGCAGCGATCGAGCGTGCAGGGGCTTGCCCGGCCTGGGGTGGCTCCACTGCAGAGGCATAGCACAGACCTCCTTCTCTGAGAGCACACAGCCCACGCACAGGGCTCTCCTTACACTCACTGTGGCCTTTCCTGATGGCAGACAAGAAGCCCCAGACCTGTGCATGCCATGAAGACAGTGACCATATGAGGCTTGGCCTGCTGGGTGCCCCGTTAATAAAAGGCCAGGGCTTTCTATTGGCTAAGACTATAGCTTGTTTGTTCTCTTGGGAAGAGCCCAGAAATTCAGTTTTAAAGATTTCTATAAAGAATTGGAGTAGAACAGGAAACCCTTTCAGCACCCGGCATCACATGCCAGGCCACTCAGGGCTGAGTGCTAGGCGCCGCCCATCATGGGTCCACAAGGGCAACTCTGTAGGGCTCTGACAGACCCCCTTGTAATTTTACAAGTGCATAAAGGGGACAAGCCAGAGATTGTTTGCTAATGTGTAAAGCATTATTTTGTGATGGCTTGTTGTGCTTTATGATGCTCATATTTCATTCAGATTAAATTATCCTGATTGCATAGTTCAGATCATTCTGCAGAGAGAAGGTGGACCCCAGACTGTACCCCACCTTGGCATCTGAACCCAAGGCAGTGGGCGCACCTCCTCCTCCTCCTGCCTGTGTGGGCAGCGGCCGGGCACGACACTTGGTTCGTCAAGCGGTTCACCTGGCAGCTCTAGGGAAGATGTTCTGTGTTACAGACCCACTACACCGTGACACTCAGCAGACTCCAGTGTCCTTCATGATCTCTGTCCCCAGGACTTACTGCTTTCCCTGTGGATTATTTAAAATAGCAACGCTTTTTTTTGGTAGCAAAGCACAACCTTTTCATAATGCACGGCACATTCAATGGGTTGCAGAGAAGTCCAGCTGGGGCTGGGGGAGGGCTTGGAGCGAAGCGAGCTCGTCTTGCTGGGCTAGTGGTGTGGAGAGCAGACTGAGGCCTCACAGGTCAATGAGTATGGCTGACAAGGCGTCTCCGTAAAGACACTGGGGAAGCGACTCAGGAACTTCTGAATTTCTCCACCCCTCAATTACTTCCCAGCAGAGAGCAAAGTCACTCAGGCTCCCCTCACATCAAACCCTTTTCTCATCTGTATGAGACAAGGGGGACAAACATGAAGATCTGAGGAAGGTGACTCATGAGTTGTTTGCCGAGTATTATCAAAAAGAAAATGGTTCATCAAGCACGGCTCAGTGGAACGGACAAGAGCGCGTCCTGACCAGCTGAAATGAGTATTTCTGTTAAGATACGGCCTCCGAGAAATTCCTGTGGCCTCGGGGAACTTTCTCATCTCAAGCATGTTCCAGCCAAGCTTCACCGTGAAGAGACTTTCACACCTGGGAAGGCAACTTGAATTGCTTGGCCTCCACTTATTGCTGGAATAAGGAGAGGACTGGTGAGGAGGAGCCCAGGGAGAAGACAGCCCCCGTTCCCTGCCTGGCCGTAGATTGCCTAGCTGTGTTCCATTTTGACCTGGATCTAATACTGAGTTGATTCCCAAAGGTACTATGATCCTGTGCCTTTCATTCAATAAAATTTATAATGTGAGGAAACCCAACCTTTCATCACTTCTGAAGGGAGCTCTTACTTGACGATCACAGTTAAAGTGATGTACCATTATAGATAACTGGAAATTTACAGCAGTATCACACGATGCATTTATCTATTTGCATTTTCTTTTTGAGGTCCTGGGGGTTGAACCCAAAACCTTCACACTGAGCTATATCCCTGCTTTATTTTTTTGTGTGTTTTGAAAAAAAAATTTGTCAGCTAGGCGTCTGCCATATATGATGATTAATGCCAGCATACATACATAGTTGCTAGATACCCCAAACAGATCGAATGCATAGGTAGTTAACACTGGAGCGTACACACAAACTAACATCCACACACAGTCACCCAGGAGATCTCTCGGTCTCCTACGTTCCTGCCCCTAAGATGCGTATGTGAAAAATGTGATTCCTCTCCATGACTTCTGAGCAGTACAGAGGTCACGGTGCCACACAAAGGGGAAGGGATTATATTCTCAAAGGCCTCAGAGGAAGCTGCCTGGGATGGTGCTCGCCTGCAGTCTCAGCACTCAGGAGGCAGAGGCAAGAGAACCATGTGTCCCAGGCCAGACTGGACAACACAGTTGGACCTGCCTCTAACAACAACAAGAGCAACACCACCACCACTACCACAAAGATTACAGAGAAGGCTTGAGATTCATTTCAATACTAATTTCCAATAGGTAAAGAATCTGTTTCTTTAGTACAAGTATTTCTCTCTCTTTCTGCCCTTCTCTCTCCCTTTTTCCTTCCTTCCTCCCTTCCTCCCTCCTTCCTTCTCTCCCTCTCTGTACCGGGGATCAAACTCAGGACTTTCTGCTTGACAGGCAGGTGCTTATGCCACTGAGCTATCTCCCTGGCCCCAAATACTTCATATGTCTGCCTGAAGTTCTTTTATTCTGCTTTATCATGAGTAGAGATGGAAAAACAATAGCCACTTTCTTCTGAAGTAGAATATGTCTACAAGCCTCAAATTTCACTTTTGTGACTGTAGCAATTTTAGTCTTTAGCCTTCTCACAGTGTTTGACTTTACAGAGGCGAAGCACTACATCACACACATTTCCTGGCTTCTCAACCTTCTTTTCTACCCATTCGTCATTTTCATAGAATTCTGCTGAATTCTTTCCAGTTGTTTTCACTCTTTTCCATGAGCTGAGGAAGCCCGGCTCAGTACAAGATTTAATTAAGAAGTAATAAAATGGCAAAACTAAATCATCACTCCAGAGTAGATACATACTTTTTATTCTGCCAGAAGTTTCCTTGATTTTAAAACTTCCCACCTCCCGAGTCACAGGCAGCACGCCGCGGTCCTGCGGCTTTCTTTCGCATCACTGTGTCTGATATTCATGTGTCTTGTTTAGTCTCCCAGCTCTGCTAACCACACTTGCTCACGTCCCAGCCCTGCTGTGGGGCTTCAGTTCTCTCCTTGTCAAGGATCTACAATGGACCTGTTGCTCATTACTCCCCGTGCCACCCTGCCACTCTTTCCCATGTGCTAGGATCACATTCTTCTCTCATCAAGGAGAATGAGGTACACTGGTCCCAGCTGCAGCTCATGTTGGCCTGGCCAAGGCAAGCAGGTGACACAGGCTGCACAGTCAGAGTCTGAACCACGTGTCCCATGGGGTCCTGTTTTCATCATGGGAAAGCAGCACACTTTGCCACACAAGTCAGGTAGACTGTGTAGGTCTGGGGCTTTGTTCTCTGCCTCCTGAAGAAGCTGACTCAAGGGGGACAGTCACAAAGGACGAGAGGGGAGCAGCAGAGTGAGACAAAACCTGAGGGCATCTTCCTTATGTCCGTCTGAATCTTCACCGCTCAGGTTTTTACTATACAAACTATACATTTTCTTGCGTTAATCTGACTTGCGTTTTTGTCCACTGCATTTTAATTTCTCCACAAAGTAGTCCCTTACTCCTAAGGAATTACTTTCTTATTGGGAACACTGGGCTCAATGCATGCAGGATGTGGTGGATAGCAACTATGTATTTGCAGTGTCAGAGAGGAAGATCAAGAGGAGGATGAAGCCACCTCGGAGCTAACCAGGGGCAGTGCGAATGCCGTGACACCCCCATGTACCCTGCACAGCTAGACAGTGAGCGTGCAGGCCGGGAAGTCTGAGGGGCAGCTTTTACCAGGGGGCAGCCAAAGGTGTCCTTTCTCCCAGTAATCCAGGTAAAAGGAGCCATCTTTGAGGCTGCGCGGTGGCACGACATCCCAGTCCCCTGAAGCTCATCTTTCACCTGCGGCAAAGTCGGCCCTGAAAGCTCTCGGGAGCATCGGGTTCCCCGTGTGTGTATATCTAAAATGCCTGCTGCCACTGCAACAGAAGTGAATTTATGAGATAAATCCCAAGAGGCAAGTTAATTCTTTCTAGGCACTCTGCCTGTGCGGTTGCCCATGCCAGAAATCCAAGAATCATCCAGGACTTTCTTTTTTCTGCCTCTAAATCCAATCAATCACCTAGGCCTGACAGCTATACTTTACAAATGCTGTTTGAATCCATCGATTTCTCTTCATCCGCAGCTCTGCCACTGCGCGGCCAGAGCCCCATGCCTCTGCCTGGCTGCTGGCGATCAGCTCTCAGCTCTGCTCCCGGCGCTGGAGTTGGGATCTTCACATCCCCCAAAGGCCCACGGGGTCATGGCCTGGTCCCCCAGCCGTGGCACCATGTGGAGCTACTGGAGCCCTTGAGAGAGGAGCCTCTGGAAGGAAGCGGAATCATGAGGGGCCTGGCTGTGGTGAAGATTGGGACCTCGGCTGCTGCTCCCCCTTCTCTGTTTTTGCTTGCTCTGTCCATGCTCCCTTCCCATACAATGCTTCGTCACAGGTATAAAGCAACAGGGACAGCTGACCATGCAAGGAAAGCTCTGAAACGCTAAGCCAAACTAAACTTTTCTTCTTTTTAAGTTTATCACCTCAGGCATTTCGTTACAATGATGGAAAGCTGACACACTCTACAACCTGTCTTGTTTTCTTTTTTTTTTCTTTTTTTGTGGAACTGGAGATTGAACTCAGGGCTTTGTGCTTGCCAGGCAAGTGCTTATTCTACTTAGCTGTCTCCCCAGCCCTACAATCTATCCATTATATAATAATGTGGGAGGGCTTTTGAATGGCCAATAGGTCATCCTTTCTAAACCTTTTGGATTACCACGAGGGTCAAAGCCAAAATCCATGCCTGCCCCTTTCGCTCTAGTTAGCCTGGCTATGTTATAGTTTTGCTCATAATACCTTCTTCATTAACAACAACAAGGTCTTCCTTTCACCCAGGACCTTGTGTTTCCTGCCTTTAAGATAAAATTCCTACTGTTCTGTTACATCCTATTTCAAATGCCTCCTCAAGAGGACTTTGATCTACTCTATCAAGTCCCCCAATTAATAATCTATAAATCCAAAAGCCTATTGGTTTAAAGCCTGACACTACTATTAGACTATAAGTGTCCTGAGGTAAGCGGGTGTATATCTTGTTTCTTTCTCCTTTTACCACAGTGGAAGAATTATTAATTACCCTGTTATCCATATAACTAGTTTTACTCCCCTTCCCCCAGTTAACATCTGACAACATACTGCTCCCCTGGCCCTCTCTATGGGACCAATGTTGGAGCAGTCCTCTCTGGATCTCCTCATTTCCTCATGGATTATGGCAGAGGCTCTGGCAGCTTTGGCTTTGTACTGTCTTTCAAGAATGGTGGACCACTTTGGAAGGTAAAGACAGTATGTTCTTCTGCAGCAGGGCAAGACTGATTCAGAGATGTGCAAAGATGAGGCAACTTTGCTCATATTCATTACAAAAGACTGGGGTTTCCTAAACTTGGGGACCAGCTGTGTACAGAATCCTCCTTAGCCTGTTTGGTGTTGCTCTGTGTGGTCTCGTGAGCTGTAGCTAATGCAAGCATGGGGGGGCTATGTGGCTTCCTGTGCCAGGAGGAATTATGTTACCTTGTCCAGGACCCCCAATTCTCCTCTCCACTGGTACCCATGGTGCAGCACATGCTGACAGGAAGCACACAGGCCCAAAGGTCAGCGCTATCTGATTCCCTGACAATATGGTGGTCATTTTGGTTTGTGACCCTTAACGTTCACGAATATTTTATTTTGATTTTGCAATTTATTTTCTACCAGAAATCTTTATTTTGAGGCATAAAGATGGGCTTCATGGACATTGTGAATCTCCCATATAAGCATACTCCAAATGAATGAACTGGGGCTGGGAAGATGGCTCAGTGGTAGAAGCGCCTGCCTGGAAAGTGCAAGGTCTGAGTTTGATCCTTGGTACCAAACAAACAACAATAACAAAAATGAATGGATTGCTTTATTAGATTTTTAAAAAGCTGAAAAATTTTATGAATTACATAGGGGTACATGCTCTTTATGAATATTATAAATTTATTAGGGTATGTTTTATTTATTTATTTATTTATTTATTTATTTATTTATGTATTTTTGTCTTTTTGAGACAGGATCCGCTATGTAGCTCAGGCTGACCTTGAACTCACTTTTGCAGCCCAGGCTGGTCTTGAACTCACACCGATCCTCCTGCCTCAGCTTCCCAAGTGCTGGGATTACAGGTGTGAGCCAACACATCTGCAGTATATGTTTTAAAACAATGATTTTTTTCATTAAATATATTTTAATATCAGACATGTACAATATTTAATAGAAAGCCCTAATTTGTTGGTCTCTTTCTCCTCTTGTTTTTGTCCTTCCTTCCATGAAGTACCATTAGGCATGATCATCTCAGCTTGGCCAAGTAGATAACAGACACTGCTCTACGAGTTTTACATGAATCAACTCATTTAATACTTAAGCATGGATGTGAGGTAGGCATTATTTCCACATTATTAGAAGTGCTCAATCAAACATTAAAGAGAAAGCTTAAACTTTTAGAAATTTGGTATTTATATATACAATCAAGTCATCACAAAGCTCTCGTTGGGCATTTCTACCTGCTAACCTTTCTTCCCATTATATACAGGTATTGAAGTATCTGGAAATCCTAAAAAAGAGAACAAGAAAACTTAGGTGGGTAGCTTCTTTTTCCTTTTTTTTTTTTTTTTTGCAGTGCCAGGGATTGAACTCAGGACCCTGCACTTGCCAGGCAAGTGCTTATTCCACTGAGCTATCTCCCTCGTCCTGGTAGCTTCTATGAATAGGCAATATCAGGAATATTAAATGATATCATTAATATTTGAATATTACCTTAAGGTGAAAATATAGGAGGGTAGATTTCAAATTAATTTAGTTAAGAATACTGAGGGCTAATTATTTTTCTTTGCCAATCTCCCTATCCCAAATGCTTAGAAACAATAAAAATAAGAAGTGGAGTTTGTATTCTAATTCAAAACATGAAATCATCAATCCTCATGTGCCAAATATAGCCCACGACAAATGTCACATGGGGGCTGAGGACTGGTGGCTCCCAGGGCAGTCAGCGTCAAGGGCAGCAGGGCGCACTACCTGCAGGGAGCTGCCAGGGTGCTGTCTTCAGGGTGCTAGGACTGAAGCACACGCAGAAACCTAAGATCCACAAGTGGCTGTCAAGATCACGAAGCAGGAACCAAAATACTCTTTGCTCACTGCCCAGGGAATGTGAGAAATAATTACCAGTCAGGATTTGAACTGTAAACACGGTCCTGTGTTGATAGGACATCCAATCTCGTACTGTTCATATAAATCAGTAGCATCAACCTGAGAAATTAAAACAAGATAATTCCTAGTCTAGAATCTGTAATTATATAGGACTTTATCAAATGACACATAGGATTCCTA
>PVKN010017948.1:0-17068 GCA_004027915.1 Capromys pilorides
ACACTTGCAAGACAGCCCAGTTGGAAATGAGCTCCTTAGAACTTATGCATTGGATTTCACAGGTTACAAGTGAAAAATGTAAAACACCCCTTCACTAGTTTGTCATATTGATCTCATGCTGAAAATAATATTTTGGAGCTATCAATAATAAAATTAATACCACCTGTTTTACTTTTTAAAACATATGGCCAATAAGAAAATTTAAATCACCTATGACTCATATTTGTGGCTTGCATTATATTTCTTTTTTCTTTTTGGTCTTTTTTTTGGGGGAGGGGGTCTTTTAGAGACAGGGTCTCACTATGCAGTTCAGGCTGCCTTGAGCTCACTCTGTAGCCCATGCTAGTCTTCAAGTCCTGCCTCAGCCTCCTGAGTGCTGGGATTACACACATGTGCCATCATGCCTGGCCGCATTATATTTCTATAGGACAAGTGATCTAGAAATCTCTTTTTCTGGCTTTCCAAAGTCTTTTCCAAGAAATTATTCATTTACCAGCTAATGTGCTTTAGTTGCAAGGATCCATTTGCAAATTATGTATAGTCTCAGTGCACAGACCAGACTCGAAGTGATCCTCCTGTTTTCAGCCTCCCAAGCGCTGAGATTGCAGGCACACACCACCAAGCCCAGTCTCAATCACTGTCTCAGCATGCCCAGGGAGCAAGGCTAGAACAGCACACTGGGAATCAAACCCCAGTCCCTGCACCTGCCTAAGTAGGCGCTGTAATCCACTGAGCTATCTGGTCCACTCGAAAATATTAAAACTCAGCTAACTGAAAATGGAAGGCCAAAACACAGTACCCATGGTTCTAGTGGCTATCAGGTGAGTTCTATTTTATACACTCCTAGTGTGGTGGTTTTTTAAAAAAATAGTCCAGCCAGGGTGAGGGCACACACCTGTAGTTTCAGTACTTGGGAGGCTGAGGCAGGAGGATCATTTAGAGTTTGAGACCAGCCTGGGCTACAAAGTGAGCTCCAGGACAGCCTGAACTCCACAGCGAGACCCTGTCTCACAAAGCTATCACCATCATCATCATCATCATCTCCTGTACTATTCTGAAATGAAGTTTACAAATGATGTTCCCTAGCTACACACATTATATCAAATACTTATGATGTCTTAAACCATCATGTCATAAAATGAAATCCTTTTAAATAAAACAAACATGTGATTTTAGTATACTGAAAGATGTAACTAGATGTTTGTACTTCTATGTGAGGTCACCTTGGTGAGACCATACAGATGTACTCTGAACACTGTGCCACTGCGGTCAGTGGTAGTCTCTAAAAAGGTGACAAAAGGCATGCCAAATAGTTGAGTGAATTAAAATGCCTGCAAGCAGATGCAGGGCCCGGGGATTCAATCCCTGGCCTGCCTTTCCAGCCTGACCCTGGGGCACACAGAGAGGGCAATTGAGACCGGGCATATGCCTGTAATCCCAGATCTTGGGAGGCTGTAAACTGGTGGATCACGACTTTGAACACCCTGTAGGCTCTTCCCTAAAATATGAATAAATTAATAAATTAATTAATTAAATTAGAAATAAAAAAGTGACTAGCACTTAGCAAATTTCTGAACATAAAGTAAAATTGTCCTTCATATATGTGCATTATAGTCCTTAACAGTTCACATATCACAACCCCGCAAAAGTAGCTCATTTTTAATGTATAAAACCTAGGGGGCCAGCGAGATAGCTCAGCGGTCTAAAGCATCTGCTTAGGCAAGTTTAGACAGGTGCAGAGGACTGTGGTTCAATCCCCAGCACCACATGCTGCACCAGCCCTGCCTTCAGGGTGGGCTGCGCCAGCCAAAAAAAAAAAAAAAAAACCCTAGGTATAAGCTTTTCTCACCTATTTAAATGTCCAGCAGGACATGCGCGGGCTGCTTGGGATCGGGATGGTCTTCCTGTATGCAAGACTGAGCCCCATAACTCCATCCCACCCTGTGATAAGTCAATTGCCTTTGCGTATTTCCAAACTGCTCCCAGGAAAGGTGCCCTCCGGGTTAGGAGCCAGCTATGGTCGTGGAAAGACTCTGCCTGTCCCCTACTCTCTCTCAGCTTGGGCCATAACCCCTGGCCAGTCTCCAGTACCCTGACCTTTCCAGTTTTCTTCATGGATCATCACCTTTCTCTCTCAGAGGCCCCGTGTGCCATTTTTCTGGAAACCTCAGCCGTGTGCCTGGGCAACTCTTACTTGAACCTTCAGATTGCTTCATCCCCCCCCTCCTCGACCTGAGTTAAATCTTTCTGCTTTGAGCTTCCGCTGGCTGTACTTCTCTGCCATGGTAGTTGGTGATTTCGGTCGAAGCTTTATTATTCTCCACCTGCTGTCCTCTTAGCTGCCCAAGGGCAGGGCCCTGTCCATCTTGTCTGCTCCTGATTTACCCAAAACAGTGCTCCTTGGGACACCTGAATTTTTTATTTTATTTTATTTATTTATTTATTTTTGCGGGACTGGGGTTCAAACTCACGAGTGCAAGTTCCTTGCACTTGCCAGGCAGGCACTTGTGCCACGGAGCTATCTCCACAGCTCCTGACACCTGAACTTCAGTGGGCAGACAACCAACAATCCTTAAGCAACTGAGAGAAGCTGTGTAACTGCAGCGGAGAAGCGTGCTCATGGAGGACGGGGGTGCTTTGTTCCAGAGCAGCGTGGCTGGGACAAAGCTTGGGGCACCTGCGGTGCAGGGCTGGCTCCCTGCGATCAGCGCCTGCGGAGCCCGGCTCGGCCCGGCCGGGCGGCGAGTGACCATAGAGAGGGCGCGGGCGGCGCGAGCGGCCGGATGCGGTCACCATAGAGACGGGTGACTGACAGCAGCGGAAGAGGAAGCCGCGGACCGCGCCGTGAGGTGGCAGCTGCATCCGCGGCGCCGCCGGAGCCGCCGCCGCCGGCTTGGGGTTTGTTCCCTCTCCGGGTCTCTGCCCTCCGCCGGGGTCCTTATGCCTCGCGGTCCCCGCGCGCCGCCGGAGACCCCGTCACCCCGCGTCCGGCCTCCGCCGCCCCTCGCCCGGCTGCCGGGTCCCCTCCCGTGGGGATCGGGCGCTCCCGGTCGCCCCTCCGCCTGTCCTCGGCCGAGCGGGCTGAGGACGCGGGCCCCGGGCCCTCTCCCGGCTGTAACCTCCCGCCCGCCCGCCCTTGCCGGCCCCGGAGTCCCCGCGGCCGCGTCCCGCCGCTCCGCCGGCCGGAGGCTCGCTTGGCCCGGCGTCCAGGGCCGGCTGGGGCTGCGGCCGCCGCGTCGGGCCCGGGCCGGGCTCCTGCGGGCCTCCGCGGAGCCCCTGCGTTGCCCCTGGCTGCAGCTGTCGCCCGCGCGCACGGCGCGCCTGCCGTCGGTTCGGCGTGGTCCCCAGGGCCCAGGGCAAGCCAGGCGCGCAGCGAGAGGGCCCGGACGGATCTGCGCGCTGCGTGCCCTCGGGAGGGTGAGCGGCAGAGCCTGGCCGCGGCTGGGACCCTGGGACAGATGCCCCGCAAAATGGCTCCATCGGGCATGACGCGCCTCTGAGAGGCCTCAGTGCTGAGTCACCGGTGCGCCCACCGCCTTGGCGAGTGCCGGCTGTTGTGCAGCACGCGTGGCTGCTGACGGCGCCGGAGAGGAGCGCGCGCGCGCGCGTGTGGGTGTGTGTGGGTGTGTGACCTTGACGCGTGGCAGCAGGGTGAAAGGAGGCCCTGGCCGCGTTGCTTTGGCTGGCCTGCCGCAGCTGCTCAGCATCCTCCTCAGCTGGAGTGGGGATGCTGCCGCTGGTCTTCAGAACAGGGACCCTGCGGCAGGTGCCTCCGGTTGGACAGTTGCTTTGATGGATCAGGGCTTGTCCCTCAGCCCTCCCTACCAGCCGCTGCCTTCTCTTGCACTTGCGCGTGCTCCTTTCTGGGTTAGGTTTGGGAGTACTGGGTACTGCTCCTCTCCTTCCTGGCCGAAGGAAGACGCACGACAATCTCAGGAGTGAATGAAACCCTTTGCATCTGTGTACCGCCTGGGCCAGAGGGTGGATCTAGCACCTCGGGACTAATGACCAAGCAGATGGAGTGTGAAGACAGGACAGCTGAGCTTCCTGGGGATCCCAGGCCTGGAAGTCGGCATACCTTGGCCTGTTGTTGGCCTCACTGACCCTGAGTTCCCTAGTTAAGACTGTAAGCCTCCTGCTGGCCTGGCCCCCATCGACACACTGACCCTTGAAGCTGTGCCCACTGGGGTACCCACGTGGTCAGGGCTGCCGCCATGCGACTAAGCTCCCTGTTGGCGCTGCTGCGGCCGGCGCTACCCCTCATCCTGGGGCTGTCACTCGGATGCAGCCTGAGCCTCCTGCGCGTTTCTTGGATCCAGGGTGAGGGAGAGGATCTCTGTGTAGAGGCCACAGGGGAGCGAGGAGGGCCGCAGAATCCAGACTCAGGACACCGGCTGGACCAAAGTGATGAAGACTTCAAACCCCGGATTGTGCCCTACTACAGGGATCCCAACAAGCCCTACAAGAAGGTGCTCAGGTGAGGGTCCTCGTGCGCGTAGTTCACCAACAGGGCTTTAGCTTAGGGCTGCTGCTTAAGTCTTTGCTTCTGCTTCCGTATCTGGTATCTTGGAGCAACAATCCTCGTTGGTTTTTGGCTTCTTGAGACAGTCTTGCTATGTAGTCTAGGCTGCCTTGAACTCACTGTGTAGTCCAGGCTGGCCCCAAATACTGTGATCCTCCTGCTTCAGCCTCTGAAGTGCTGGGAGTACAGACTGTGCACCACGACTGGTGCAATTCTTTGTCTTAGTCTCCATTTTTTAAAAAAAATGTATTTGGTCATTACAGGGTCTTACTATGCAGCTTGGACTCAGTGGTCCTCCTGTTTTCAGCCTCCCCAGAGCTGGGATTATGAGGCAAGCACCAGTAGCCACTCCCCTGCTCAGCCCACCCTGAGGGCAGGGCAGGTGTGGCATGTGGTGCGGGGGATCGATCCATGCTACCTGCACTGGCCTAAGCAGGCGCTTTAGTTTGTTGAGCTATCTTGCCAGCCCTGAATTTCCATCTTGATTTGTTACGGATTTTCTCCTTCTCAGGTCTGAGTCTCACCATCGATATAAAATTGGTGTTCAACCACTCCCTGATTGCTTCCTGTAGTAGCTAATCTGTACTGACCAGGAAGGAAGGAGACCTGTCCCTTTTCCTCAGCCCGACACACTTGCTCCTGGGTGGATATATATGTTGGCACATACTCCCGGCGGACCAGAGAGCTGACCCCTGCCTGTTGCTCTCTCCGCAGGACTCGGTACATACAGACAGAGCTGGGCTCTCGTGAGCGGTTGCTGGTGGCCGTTTTGACTTCCCGAGCCACACTGTCCACACTGGCCGTGGCTGTGAACCGCACAGTGGCCCACCACTTCCCTCGGTTACTGTACTTCACGGGGCAGCGAGGGGCCCGGACTCCTGCAGGGATGCAGGTAGTGTCCCATGGGGACGAGCGGCCTGCCTGGCTCATGTCAGAGACCCTGCGCTACCTTCACACACACTTTGGGGGAGACTACGACTGGTTCTTCATTATGCAGGATGACACGTATGTGCAGGCCCCCCGCCTGGCAGCCCTTGCTGGCCACCTCAGCATCAACCAGGACCTGTACCTGGGCCGGGCAGAGGAGTTCATCGGGGCAGGCGAGCAGGCCCGGTATTGCCACGGGGGATTTGGCTACCTGTTGTCACGGAGCCTCCTGCTTCACCTGCGGCCACACCTGGATGGCTGCCGCGGGGACATTCTCAGTGCTCGTCCTGATGAGTGGCTGGGCCGCTGCCTCATCGACTCTCTGGGTGTTGGCTGTGTCTCGCAGCACCAGGTGACAGCTCTTTCAAGTCAGCCCCAGTCCCTACCAAGTTGAGAGTAACTGAGTAGTGCTCTTTGGGCTACTCGCTGGAGAGCATCCTTTTGTCCTCCCAGCTGCTAGCCTGTCCCCCAGCACTCTCACAGCCCTGAGCTCATAAGCGCAGCTTGTCAGGGCTCTCGCCCATCCTCCCCATCTCCCACCCTTCCCCAACATCTCCCTGGAACGCCATGATTGGTGACAATGTAGGCTAGTCCCAGAAATGGCTCCACCCCCAAGAAGAAAGGTGATCACTTTCCAGCCCTCAGAGCAGCCTTACTGGCTGCACAAGGGTAAAATACCTAGAGGATTTTCATGCCAGTGGGACTCCTGGCTTGAAGCTTTCATGACCTTGGGGGATAGTAGATTTGTTGGGGGACGAGGATGTCCCTAGTGCCTACTCCACTTACCATTCCCATAATGAGCCACTGAAATTAAGCTGGGCAAAGGGACCCGCCAAGAACCTCCTTCTGCCCATTCTAAAGCAGCAGGGTGACAGGTGTGACTTGTGAGGATGGTGGAGGGCATGCTGGAACCAGCAGCCTTCTCATGTGGCGTTGACTGGTGCGATTGATCCCTCCAGGGGCAGCAGTATCGCTCCTTTGAACTGGCCAAGAACAGGGACCCTGAGAAGGAGGGAAGCTCGGCTTTCCTGAGCGCCTTTGCTGTGCACCCTGTCCCTGAGGCCACCCTCATGTACCGGCTCCACAAACGCTTCAGTGCTCTGGAGTTGGAGCGGGCTTACAGTGAAATAGAACAACTGCAGGTGAGTTGGGAATAGTGGATGGGCCTACGATCCTGGCTGGAGGGTGACAGTGGCTTCAAAGGAGCAGCCAGCTGAGCTAGTGGGGCTGGGCAGAGCAGTGCAGCAGGGCAGGGAAGGGGCTGACTGCCTCTACACCTAAGGGGGCCAAGACCCAGCAGCCCCTGAGCTTCCAGAACTCCAAAGAGAGGCCAAGGATAGAAAGGAGAGCAGTACAGATGAACCACAGTCCAGTTATAAGGAGGACGTGTGTGCCCTGGGCAGGAGAGAGAAGGGTGGCCATACTTCAAGATGACGTTTTCTAAGCCGGGCGTGGTGGCGCATGCCTGTAATCCCAGCACTTGGAAGGCTGAGGCAGGAGGATCCGTTCGAGTTCGAGACCAGCCTGGGCTACAAAAGTGAGCTCAAGGCCAGCCTGAACTGCATAGTGAGACCCTGTCTCATAAAGACAAAAAAAAAAAAAAGATGACCTTTTCTACATAAAGTGCATGTCCCTCCTCTCAGCAGTCATCTGAGGTGGGGTCACTCTTGTCCGGTCTGCAGTTGACAGGAGGGCCCAGTGATTAGCCAGAGCTCACTACCAGACTCCTGAGCCAGGAAGTTGGAGCAGATGGGGTCCTTGCTCCCACTCAGGCCCTCATAGGAGGTATGTCTCTCGCTACCCCAGGCTCAGATCCGGAACCTGACGGCGCTGACCCCCGAAGGAGAGGCAGGGCTGAGCTGGCCAGTGGGACTCCCGGCTCCCTTCACACCACACTCTCGCTTTGAGGTGCTGGGCTGGGACTACTTCACGGAGCAGCACACCTTCTCCTGCGCAGATGGAGCGCCCAAGTGCCCTCTGCAGGGCGCCAACAGGGCAGATGTGGGTGATGCCGTGGACTCCGCTCTGGAGCAGCTCAATCGGCGCTACCAGCCCCGCCTGCGCTTCCAGAAGCATCGACTGCTCAATGGTTACCGGCGCTTCGACCCAGCGCGGGGCATGGAGTACACCTTGGACCTGCTGTTGGAAGCTGTTACCCAGCGGGGGCATCGGCGGGCACTGGCTCGCAGGGTCAGTCTGCTACGGCCACTGAGTCGCGTGGAAATCCTACCAATGCCCTATGTCACTGAAGCCACCCGGGTGCAGTTGGTGCTGCCACTCCTGGTGGCCGAAGCCTCAGTGGCCCCTGCCTTCCTGGAGGCCTTTGCAGCCAGCGTACTAGAGCCTCGAGAGCATGCGCTGCTCACCCTGCTGCTGGTCTACGGGCCCCGGGAAGGTGGCCGTGGGGCCCCGGACCCATTTCTTGGGGTGAAGGCTGCAGTGGCAGAGTTGGAGCGACGGTATCCTGGAGCTAGGCTGGCCTGGCTCGCCGTGAGGGCAGAGGCCCCTTCCCAGGTGCGACTCATGGATGTGGTGTCCAAGAAGCACCCCGTGGACACCCTCTTTTTCCTCACCACTGTGTGGACCAGGCCCGGGCCTGAAGTCCTCAACCGCTGCCGCATGAATGCCATCTCTGGCTGGCAGGCGTTCTTCCCAGTCCATTTCCAAGAGTTCAACCCTGCCCTGTCACCGCAGAGGTCACCCGCAGGCCCTCCAGGGGCTGGCCCTGATCCCCCATCCCCTCCCGGTTCGGACCCGTCCCGGGGTGCCCCTGTTGGGGGCAGGTTTGACCGGCAGGCATCTGCAGAGGGCTGCTTCTACAATGCGGACTACCTGGCGGCTCGCGCCCGGCTGGCTGGTGACCTGGCAGGCCAGGAAGAGGAGGAAGCCCTGGAGGGGCTGGAGGTGATGGATGTTTTCCTCCGGTTCTCAGGGCTCCACCTCTTTCGGGCCGTAGAGCCAGGGCTGGTACAGAAGTTCTCCCTGCGGGACTGCAGCCCACGGCTCAGCGAGGAGCTCTACCACCGCTGCCGCCTCAGCAACCTGGAGGGGCTGGGGGGCCGTGCCCAGCTGGCCATGGCCCTGTTTGAGCAGGAGCAGGCCAATAGCACCTAGCACCCTGCCCTGGCCCCTCTACGCCTCTGCCCCAGGCAGGCTGAGGTCAGGCGACCGACGGAAGAGGGCTTAGCTTATTGCTGTATTTTTTTAAATAAGAAAATAGTATTAAAAATGTCTTCTGCCAAATTTATTTTAGGTCTAGGGAAAATGGGGAGAAGACTGAAGGAAGCGTGTGGGGGTTTGTCCCGGGGGAACACTGCCTTCCCCCTGTCCAGTCTCCTTGGGCCCCGGTTTCCAATGACCACACCACTGCTGTTGAGTGAATAACCTTTAATCCAGTCCTCCGGCCCCCAAGGCAGTGGAGAATCCAAGCCTAAGCCCAGGGCACAGCCTGCCGGTTCCCCGGGCCCTAGCCCATCCCTGGTCCGTGGCGGTGCTCAGGCCCAAGCTCCTAGGTGTTGCGTACGACCAGCGACTGCTCCAGCTCCTGCCTGCGCTGCTGGATCTTTAGAGGAAGGGGGTGGGGCAGAGTTACACGTGCTCCCGTGTGTGAGCAGCTCAGCCCTCCCATGTACCAGGCTCCCCTGCCCTGGCCCCCTCTGAGAGCAGTGAGGCCATGTGGCATCAGAAGGTGGAGGTGGCAGACACATGTCACTATGGGGGGCGGTGAGGGCCACCAGTGAGTGAGATGGGCAACACAGGAAGGAAGCCTCAAGGGCAAGGGGCACCCCTGACCTTGCAGTAGAAGTAGCGGCTGACAGCCTCCTGGGACCAGGGCTGGTGGTAGAACTCAGCCCGGCGCTCCTCTTCTGGGTTGCCAGCTACATCTGTCATCACCTGAGGGGCGCACGGGGTCAGCGCTAAGCCCTGTGCCCCTCAGCTGCCCCTGGCGTACCCTTTACGGCGGTCTTCCCTATGTGCTTGTCTGTACTCCAGCACTGCCCCTGTCTCCCCTACTTACCTTGAGGTCTCGGCTCTGGGAGCGGAGCAGGTCTTGGACGTAGCCCTTGGGGTCTCTGGAGAAGCTTAGCATGAAGTCCCTCTGGATCTTGAGCTGGTTTATGGACTCGATCGTCTCATGGATCTGCAGGTAGAGAGTATTTCCACCTGGTCACAGCAATGCACGCATGGGGAGGTGGCACAGCGGGCAGGGGAGGGGCCAGCTCCCACAAAGGGTAGCCTCTGAGCCCCGACTCCTCCAAGTCCCAGCTGAGGAAGGGTGGGTAGCCCTGAACTCAGAACACTGGCAGCCTGCAAAGGCATGTGGCCCTGTCTCCTCCTGGCCCGTGGCTGGTCTGTCCTAAGTGTGTGTCGGTCGTCTTTAACCATCCCGTCCAGCTCTGGGCTCGGGCCCCACCTTACTGTCCAGAGCACTGATCTCCTGCTGGTTGGCTGTGGACAGGAGAAAGCTGCTCATCTGGCCTTTCAGTGGCTCCTCCACCTCCACATCAATGTCGTAGCACGCTGTCTTCTTCTGGTCTGATGGGTCCACGCTGCCAGGGAAGTCCAGCTATTGGTGACCACGATGTCCCCACAGAGGCCGAGGGGCCCCCATACTGGTGCATAGCAGGGAGAGGAGGGAGGGCTGGGAAGGCAGGAGCAAGCTGGGGCCACCTCACCTGATGACATGGTTGATGACAATTGGGTCAGGGGGCAATAGCAGGGCTGTGAGGCGCTGGGGAATCTCGGAAAACTTCAGTCGGGGACAGTCAAAAATCTGAAGGAGGACAGTGGGGGAGAATCTCATTCCTCTGTGTATTTAGAGAGATTGTGGCTGCAGTTCTAAGTCCTTCATTCTAGAAAGACCACCGGAAGCTGAGAGCCAGCTGGATTCTTCAGTGCCCGTGGGCTGTAGGGTAGCCAATGTGGTGGACAAGGGCTTGGGACAGGATCTGAGCTGCCTGCTGGGGTACGAGCCCTGCTCCGTCACACCTTGCCACCTTGTGCAGGTCACCTAAGACCCCTGGCCAGGGCGTCTTCATCTCTGGAGGGGGATGGTTTACAGTCCCTGTCTCACAGGTTGTCACGAGAAGTCACTGAACCTATGCACTTTTATACGGTGCAAGCAACAGTGCCTGACACAGTGGTAAGTGCTCAATAAATACCGTCTGCTATTTCTGCCTGGGTTTACCTGCTGCACTTGTTATAAAGCACTCTCATGGTATTATTCTCTCCTTTGGGAGAATGTTGCCCCAGCACCCCGGTTCTTTTGATTTTTATTCCCTGGGGACAGGCCAGCAAAGCTGGCTTTGCTGTTAGCAGAAGTCTAGTGCTGCATCTAGAACCCGGGGATCCTAACCCCAAGTGCCAAGAATGTGCCCTTCCTTTGAGGATATCCTTGGCTGTCCTAACTTGGGGGGCCTAATTGGGGGTATTGCAGCACAAGGCTCATCTGGAGAAGACCTGGCCTTAACCCCTAGCCCTCCTGGCCCAAGGCCATGTCTGTGGCCATTTCTCATCCTACAGACTCCAGCGGGGAGACGGGTGTTACCTGTGAAGAGGTGCTCCCTGGAACCCTGGGCTCAGCAGAGGTTACCTGCTGGAAATACTTGTCCCCGTTGATGTATTCCTTGTCGTGGGAGTCCTGGAGCCTGTTCGTCTTCACGTACTGCCACAGGGCCTGCACAATAGCTGAGCGGCTCTGGGTATGCAAGCCCAGCAGCCGGGCCAGGCGGGGGTCTAGTTTGAACTGGGGAGGCTGGGAAAAAGGATCAGAAAATCAGATCAAAGGGAGGACATGGGAGAGGCTCAGGGCCAGGCTGCTCGGGGCTGGGGGCCCTGGTGATTGGGCTCCTTGGAAACAGGATTTGGAGGAGGGGCAGGGAGGATGATGGGGCCCCTTGGGATGTCCCTGGTGTGGCATCTGGGACATGGGGACAGGCACAGACCTGGTAGTCCAGCATGAGGAGCAGCGTGCAGCGCACACTCAGGTCCCCCGGCCTCTTCACCTGGAACCCGTCTGTCTCCTGCGTTGTGGGTGTCCGGTGCCACTGTCCAGAGGAAGGGCTGGGTCACCTGCAGGCCCACCTGGCTCAGGGGGGCTGAGGGCTCTAGTGTGGTTCTTGATGCACATCTGTGCAGGTTCTTGGGGCTTTGGGCCTGTAGGAGTGTGGGTTCAAAGGCAGAAAGGATCTGCCTTACCTCAACAAGGTGGTTGTCAGGGCCATAGAGGTCTTTGTCCAGCTCAATGACCAAACTCTTGAAGAAAGAAGAGAACTTCCGCTTCTGCTTGCTGGGCTATGGGAGAGGAACAGGGGCCATGGTGCAGGGGGCTGAGCTGGCAGTAGGCAGGCAGCACACTCTGGGGTAGCCTTCTGCACTTACATCCCAGACCCACCCACTGGGCGGGTGGGTGACACTCTGGGCCTTTCCACTGCCCATACCCACCCCAGGACACCTGGAGAGACCTGGGCCAGGACGTACATCATCCAGGAGCTTCCCCTCCACCCGCAGCTCCCAGGAAGCGATGCTGCCATCAGAGTCCTCTGCATCGGGTTTCGCAGGGTTAAAAGTATTGGAGATATAAAGACGCAGCTTCCGCTTTTGCTGTAGAAATAAAGATCGTAATACAGGGCACAGGCTGTGCGCCTCCACCCCGGGGGCACCCGGCTTCCCCCGACTTGGGCACAGGCTTAGAGGCCTCTTCCTGCCCCTACTACGGCACCTTCATGGGCCTCTTGAGGGCCTCCTGGATGTCCACCCGCTTCCGCATGATGGTTTGATCCAGTTTCCTTTCAAACGCTAGGAGGTCCATGTAAGCCTGGGACTCAGGGACCAGCTCCCGAATCTGGAGGAGGGGCAGGGCAGGAGCGAGGGGGCTCAGCTGATGGGTGCTGTGGAACGGGAGCCTGCCCTGGCCGGCACCCCCAGGGCACAAGATGCTGGATGGGAGGGCTCTGACTGCAGACCAGGAGGCTGGAGAGTGCGGACGGGACCTCTCCCCATGGCCCCATGTGCAACCTTCACGCAGGGCCTCTGCTGCTCCCCGAGGGAGACGCTGCAGCTCACTGCCAGAGTGAGCATCCCTGCAGCCCCGCAAGTGCTAGTGCCTACCCTCCTCATCTTGTCACTTCGCCTGTCCTCTGGTCACCCTTGGGTCCCTGCAAAGAGCTGAAGGGCTCTGGAGTCCCAACAGAAAAATGGCTAGCACTGCCCACCTCCATGCTGGCACCACTCCTGGTATCTGAACCATGCCACCTGACATCCAGCTGGGCCTGGGTCCCTTCACGATGCCATCAGGACCTGTGGCTACCTTCTGTCCCCTCACTCCACTTGGCAGCCTCGGTCCTCCTCTTTGTCCCGTGACTTTCTGTTTGCAACCTCTCATGTTGTGTGCAACCAACTCCCCCAGGCACCTCCTTCCTTCACTCTGCCTCACCACCCCGTCCTCTGGCCTGAGGAGTCTCACTTCTCAATGAGCTTTTTAAACAAAAAGTGAAAGTGGCGTGGCGCTGAAACTCTGCTCCTGGGGGGAAGGGCAGAGCGACAAGGTGGGGGCTGCTGGGGGCTGCAGTGAAAGGCACTCACCCTTTGAGGGAGGATTTTGTCAGCCATCTTCCTCCTCTTGGCACTGTACATTTTTTAAAGAAAAAACCAGGTTACCATGGTGACAGATCTGGGAGTAACGAGGCCACCTGCTAAATTATCCCGACATCTCCGCCCGCCTGGCTGGGGTTCCCACAGCCCGCTTGTCTGCCTGCCCGCCTGCCTGCCTGAGGGGCTACGACAGTGGTGTGTGGAGCTGTTGTGCTGTGGTCCTCTCTTAGGAAGTGGGGTGATGAATGGTATCCTCTAGCCTACGACCCCCTTTTCTACACCACCACATCCACAGGCCCAGAGAATTTCAGGCTAAGGATGGACTGGGGTTAGACGAGGCGTTTGAGGGAAGCTGGGGGATGGGGAAGACGAGACGAGGGCCTGTCCTTCCTGCCAGGCAGGGGTGTGTGTCCAAGGGGGAGCTCGGGCAGGGGGAGACACCACCCCTCCCCATGCCTGGACAGGAGGGGCCAACACAAAGCTGGCGGGATTTTCATCTCTCCCGCCTCAGGACTGGAAGGGACCACTGAGGACAGGGGGACTCATGCCCTAGGACCACCTGCCAACTAGGCAAGGGACACACACCAGATAGGGGCCCAGACAGTGTGCGGGAGGGGTACTCTCCTGTACGTGACTGCAGAGGGCCACGGGCCTTCGGTGGGCACCAGCCAGGACTTGCACTCCTGACCCACAGGCTGCTTCTAACTCCCAAAGCACCCAGGACACCCTTGGGGAGCAAGAGCTAGAAAACACCCCGAGGGAGGCAGGCGCTACACTGCCCCTCCCTCTGAATCCTCCGGAAGGCCGGAAGAGCCACTCATTAAAGGTTAGTGCTTTAAACTAAGTATCTATGTGAAACTCCCCATTTATACAGGTAAATTGTGGAATGATTATGTGCTACCAAGATGATCTTCGCATAATAATTCATCGTGGGATCCTTACAATGGTGAATGTGCCTTGTGTAAAAAAATTCAATAATGAAGTAAAATTGATATTACACCTTTTAGAGGAATCCATCTGTTGTGCGAAAGGAAACGTGTGTTTGGCTAAATACTGATGCCCGCAGGGTCACGTCCTGCTGGGAGGCAGCAGGGACTTTTGGGGTGTCACTAACTGCCCAGAAAAGGAAATGGGCTGGCCCAGGTGGCCTGGGGGCAGACCTGGTACAGAAGAAGGGTTATAGCAGCACCTCACCTTTTGAGCGCCTAAAAATCACCTGCCCAAGTCTGGGTAGAGACTGCCACCCACGGAGGAGGCTCCGGGCTCCAGCCCCACGGCCAGAGATCCCCATGGGGAAGGTCTAGCTGGAGTGGACTTGGAGACGCCGCCAGGGGCTCGCAGGGAGGTGCAAAGGGAGCCACACTTTAGGGAACAGCAAAAGCTCTCCCCCATCCTATCGCCGGCCCCATCTGCACCCCAAAGACTGAAGCATCACCAGAACCTGGGGTCAAGAGTGGGGAGGGGGCTTGGCAGGTGACAAGGAGCAGGGCGAGGGACGAGGCATTGCCTGTGACGGCCGCAGCCTGTCTCTCGCGGGCACACAAAAGAACCAGACTGGTGCCCCTGAGCCCACCCCCCGGAGGGCACCCCACCCGGAGGCGGCCCTGCCAGCCGCTCCTGCTCGCTGGGGCCGCGCTTCGCCCCCGGCCCCGCCCCACTCACCTGCGGCTCCGCGCGGAGGCGGTGGGCACCGGCTGGCCCTGGCTCTGCGCGGGGCTCTGCCCGGGCGGGGGCGCTGCTCGCTTGCGGGCGGGCTCCATGCCCGCGGGGGCCAGGCCGGGTCGCACGGCGGGGCTGCCCATGTACGGGGAGCCCGGGGGGCCCATGGGCGCCCCCTGGTGGGGCATCCGGGCTCCGGACGGCATCCCAGGACGCTGGGGGCGGGGCGGGAGAAGAGAAACCGGCACGGTGGGTCAGACCCCGGTCCCCGGCCGCGGGGCGGAACCCGCGTCCTTACCTGGACCGACCCCCCACACCCCGCCGGTGACCCTGGGCGCGGGTGAACGCGAGGGTGGGCGGGGCGGGGCGCTGGGACCCGCGCGGTCGGGGGAGGGGCTCGGCGCCCGCGGCGGGAAGGGACGCGGCCAGGCAGGCGCCCTGGCATCGCGGCCGCGGGCGCAGCGGGTACCCGAGGGCTGGGAAGGATGCTCGCGGCGCATGACGCTCTGCAGGACAACCAAATAGCCCTCTCGTCCCCACTTGACAGATGAGGCAACTGCGGCTCAAGGAGAAAGGCGACCTCGCCAAGGTCACGCCGCGCTCCTGGCACGGTGGCACTGGACGCAGGCTCTGCCCACTCCCTCCTCCTTCCCGGGCATTCTCCTCAGGTTGCTCAGCCCCTCCTCATCCACTCCCCTTTCTACCCCTACCCCACCCCGGATTTTGGCCCCTTGGTCTCAGACCTTATCCTCCTCGGCAGACTCGAGTTTCCACACCCAGGGGCTTCCCTGACTTATCCCCCTCCCCCAACTCTGCCAGGGTGAAGGCTGGGGGCAGGGCAAGGGCACCTGAGGGGCTGACGTCAGACCCTGGCAGGTCTCTCTGATTGGGAGCCGGAAGCTGGGCTCCAGGTGGGCTGCCAGGGAGCCCTGTGCGGGCCAAAAGCAGCAGCATCTCCACCAGGTGCACCAGGCCCCCTGCCTGTCCCTTGAGGCACAAAGGGGCCCATCCTCCAGACCTCCTCCACCCTTCATGCTACCCTAGAAGTCGGGGATCAGGGCAGGTGGCATTCCCAGCCCACTCTCACTGCATAGTGAGGTGGGTTCAGATGAGGTACAAATGTCTCCCAGACAAGTGTTCCAGATCCCTTTTGTCCAGACCCCAGAAAGGAGATGAGCAGGGCCAGAGGCAGGTTCAGGGGCCATAGGTGGAAGGGAAGTGGGGGAGCCATTGGGCTCATGGCAGTGTGCTCCCCATGTTTCCCCAGTGCAAGGGGTTGCCCTGCCCTACCCTGGGCTTGGCGTCTGTCCCTTCACTGTGCCTGACCCTAGCACCTCCACTCCAGCTAGCAGCTGTCTCTGCCCATCTCTCTGACCATGGAACCTGCCTCTGCCTGCCTCCCCCATTACACCTGACCCTGTCACTCACACCTCCACGGTGGCAGCCCCAGCAAAACCCAGGCCTAACTATCCCCACGGGCACAGACAGGACACTGGGAGTGGGGTCCTCCCGGCCACTCCAAAACCAAAGCTCTAACTTGCCTGCATTTAAATCCCTGTGGAGTGCCTTCTTCTCAACAGTGGCCTCTTTAAAGAGACCTCCCCAAGGAGCAAGGTCAGGACTGGTGACTGCACTGGCCCACAGGAGTCCCTGGGAAGTTGCCCCCCAAGATCCCCAGGGTTGGAGCAGGCTGCCTCAGGGAAGTCCTGTTCCTTATCACTGTGTTCCCACTCCTCAAGGCCAGCATACCAGCTGACTTAGAGAGGCCCTGTTACCCACTGGCATTTTTCCCCTTAAGAGGCAAAGATTTGGGGGGTTCTGAGCTCTCTTGGGGTCACAACCCTACTGGACTGTGGTGAACCTGCCTACTTCCCATCCACATGGCCCCCACCCCTGCCATTCCCACCCTCCCTGTCCCTCCCAACCCAGCCCCCTCCCGCTCTGCTCAGGGTTCCATCTCTGAGGCCCCTGACTCTGCTGGGTCCCCACGTGTCTCTGCAGCCTGCCTGGGGCGGGACAGTGCTGTCCCTTTGGTCTCTAGGCCTCCTGTCCCCAATTCCAGCCGTTCCTTCACACTTTGAGGTGTTAAGGCTATCCACTTCCAGTCAGGCTCAAGGGGTCCCTCACAAGACCCCTTAACTTGGGGTCTGACTCTACAGAGCAGGCATCTTGCAGACTCTCAACTCTGAGGCCACAGCCATGCCCCAAGCCCTCCTGGGGAGAGGGAGAGCTTCCCTCTCGGCGGCCCACGGTGCTTTCAGGGTCACCTGCTCCTCCTGCCTCACAGTCAGTACTACTTTCCCCAAGGATGGACAGGGAAAACTCCCCAATGCAGCCTCGCCTGTCCCGGTCCCCTACCCCACCCCC
>PVKN010017949.1:0-17073 GCA_004027915.1 Capromys pilorides
TCTTTTGTGGTACCAGGGATTGAACTCAGGACCTTGCACTTGCCAGGCAAGCACTTATTCTACTAAACTATATCCCTAGCCACGCCTTTCTCTTATGCTCCCAATATTTGTAATAAGAAATTCATGTCAAGCCTACACAAGGACATTGGTCAAATGATAATTTTCTAACAAAAACTTATGTGATAGGCATGCTGTGTGTGTACCATTACATTTAGAGATGCTTAGCCAAAGTGGGGGTTTCATCATGACTGCTGCACTACTACGTCTTACTTGGTGTCATATGTAACTCTTGTCTGTAAACATTCGACAGGGACTTAACTCCTGGAACATCCATGTTTGGTAAGAAATAATAGTTCTTTGATTACACTTTATATTTCATGGTACTTAATACTCAAATAAAGTTTTAATAATTAAGTGTATTGCTCTCAACTAAGTATATTAATTTGACCCTCAGTCACGTGAGGGCATGACGCTGGCTAACTCCCACTTCATTTCCCAATCTCTTGACATTTGTGGCAAGCTTAAAAGACAGATATCAGCTCTCAAACCCTACAGACTAATTTACTTAATCTAAGTTTCCATGCCTTCAATAATAGAGACAAAAAATAGCTATTTAAAAGGACCAGTCTTTGGCTGCAGCACTCAGGGATTCCATCAAGGCAGAACCTAAGCAAAGTGAGGCTAAGCCTAAACAAAATGGTATCATCCGAGCCCCTCTTGGGCCATGTTTGAAGTGCTGTGAAGGATACGGCATGAGCCGCCCCAACCTGTGACCACCACCAGGACCTTGTTGCATCTGCAAGCTTGGGGGTCACTGGACATGTGGCTGCCTGTCCACCAGAAAGCTGACAAATCATCCAATTTCCTACCCTCACAGAAAAATTTACTGCAGCCAGATCCATCAATAGTTGACCTGCTCAGTCTTGCTGCTGAAGAGGATTGACAGGGCTAGGGATCCACCTTCTCCATTGAGGTATCTTTGTCAGAACCTAGAGTCTCACTGGGCATCTCCACTAAGACACTGTACTTGTTGAAACTAGAGCCACAAATAGTATTCTTTCAGAGTTCTCAGATCACTATATTAGATCTCCAGCCTCCAAAGTAAGTGTTGAAAAAAATAAGGGCTGGCTAAATAGCTCAGCAGATTAGAGCACCTGCAAGCAGGCACAGGAGCCAGGAATTCGATCCCTGGGCCTGCCGTGCCAGCTCCACACCCAGGGTGCACTGAGATGGCAATTGAGACTGGGAGTGGTGATGCGCACCTGTAATCCCAGCTCTTGGGAGGCTATAAACAGATTGATCACTACAAGTTTGATCTAGTAGTGAGACCTTGAACACCCTGTAGAGCCTTCCCTAAAATAGAAAAAAAATTAAAAAAGGAAAAACAAAGTAGGTGGTTGATGGCTGACCTATACAACCCCCTTAAGACAGGGTCTATTCCCTGCTAAGTCCAGACATTGTTCTTCACTCATTATTTCCTTTTGATCCCAACCTGCCCCACACCTCTCATGGGGAGAGATCTCCAAAAGCTCCATTTCTCTTTTACATCTCTCTCCCACAGTGCTCATCCTACATACCCAACCTCAATTAGCTACCAGCTCCTCCCACCCTCTTCCCGCTTCCATTGTTGACCACATGCTCTGGTATACTTTCAGTTCCTACTTGGACCACCCACACTACCACTGCACTAGGTCACCACAAGATCCCTCAGCCCCTGCATTCCCCAATATCCAATAGCCCTAAACACCAAAGGAGACTCAAACCCGTAATTTGATGTCTCCTTACAAATGGTACTTGGTCTTCCTGTACTTAAGCATAATAGCTCCTATGATTTAGTTCTAGGTCTCAGGATTACCAATAATTCAGTTACATCTATTCTGGAACATGGTTCATAGATTTCAGCTCAATAAACACAGACACTGAAAAAAAGGCAAGACATGCCATAGTCAGTAGATCTAAAGTAATAGAGGCAAATGGACTTTTAAAAGCCCACCTCACCAAATATCCTGGAACTGCACCTGCCCTTGCCTCCGCTTCATCCCTTAGCTCTAACTAGACTCGGGACACTTGCCAGGGCACCCACTTTTCAAAGCATGTTTGAGCTCATATTGGTTAAGAGTTCAAATGCCACAAACTACAAAACTGATACTCTTCCTGTTGGCCATGATCATGGTGGAATGATACATTTGGATCATGGGTGCTCTTTCTGCTTCTCTTTTTGGGTCATTTAATCATGATAATGGCCCCTTTACTCAGAGCACCCTGCCTTTTAAAACTTTTTACAAGGTTTCTTCAATCTCTCAGATGAGCCTTCAATAATGATGAACTTCTTGTCCTGGCTGAAACACCTGGCACTAGCTTCCACAAGGGAACGAACTGTAATCCTGTCAATCTTACCCACCCCCAGAGTGACACCCCTGTTCAGCATGAAGCATTCTAAAAGAGTCATTGTCCCTTCATAAGAACTAAAAGAAGAGAATGATAGGTGCCAGCCAGAACATAGACCGCTAAATTATTATGACCCTGATTCAAAATGGCTGAAACTCAAAAAATAACAGCTTATCTTCCCAGAGACAACTGTCCCCTTCAACCCTCTCGAGTTCCAATATAACTTCCTTTAACCTTTCCTCTGCATACAGGAAGCCCCAATCAGCTCCTTAAGTGTCACAGAGCCTGCCACTCAAATTTGGTCCTTAGGAAGAATCTATATAACCCCACATCCCTTTGCTCTGAGGTCAGAGGCTTCCTGCCATCTTTCTGAGATCCTAACCATATCCTGATAACAGTAATGCTGCCCTTCTTTTATTTCTGCTTCTTTCTTGTGCCAAAAAACCTAACAGAGATCACTCTTCCCAGCATCAGAGGCACACGACACGTTCGTCCATCTCTGAGAAGAATGAGACTTCAGCAGAAGGGGAGACACAGAAGTTCTGGAAGGGACAGGTAGTAGAGGGCTGTGTACACCATTATCTAATCCTACTGACTACAAGCCCTACTCAGTCCAGGTGGGAAGCCAGAAATGAAGAGACAGCCAAATGTCAGAGGCCAAATATTGGGGTTACAGACTTTCAATTAGGACTCACTGACCATGTGCTTGTCACAGACGGCAGAGCAGCAAAGTGAAGGCATGAAGCGCCTCCATGTGGCATCCTGTGCCCTAAGATGAATCAGACTCTGGCCCCAAATAACCCACACCTCACTGAGGAAGAAGTCTGCATACAGAAGAGGAAATGGAAAGAAATCTCCCCTGAGATCTGGGTTGGGGACTCAGATTGCTCTATAGGACACTTCCTTCTACCCCTCTGCTGCTGAGTTATGAGCAAGTTGGCCCTTTGGAATGAGAGGTAGCTGTAGATTCAGCCTGAGTGGCCTGTCCTCATGCACTGAAGCATGGAACACAGGAATTTTTACACTTTCAAGTCACTTGACCCTCCACAGAGGACTCGGGATGGGAGCCCAAGCCTTGTGAACACCTACTCCACCAGGCTGTAAAGTGACTAATTACTCTTTAGCTTTACTTCAGCATGTTCTGTGTGTAAGTGTGCTTCCTATGGGGGAAGGGTGCTATCTGTGTGTGAATGGGTCAGGGTTACAAGATTTAGGAGACTTGACACTATGAAGCTCTTGCTCTGCTTTTTTTTTTTTTTTTTTTAATGTATTTGGTACAGGGTCTAAAGGGTCTCATTAAATAGATTGGACTTGTAGTGATTTTCCTGTTTTCAGTCTCTCAAGTGTTGAGATTATAGGTGTGTGCCACCACACTGAGTCTCAGTTGCTGTCTCATGCACCCAGGGGGTGGGGCCAGCACAACACACTGGGGATCGAATCCCAGCCACTGCACTCTGCCTAAGCAGGTGCTTCAGTCTACTGAGATATCTGGCTGGCACACTTGCTCTGCTTTTGAGGGGAGAATCTGAACTGACTTTGAATGAGTTGGCTTGAGCCTTTCTGAAGTTAAGAGCTCCTCAAGGATTCTGCTTGGTGATCCTCATTTCTTCAGCATTCCCATGCCTGATCCAATACTCAATGCAAGTTCTAAAATAGATCACTCTAGAAATATCACCCAGAACCTTGTTCATAGGTGCTGAACATTACAGCAAAGCATGTTGGGGTCATCTTGTAACTGTAGGTAATCAGGAGACTGAATCTGGTTGGAAACCAGCCAGGAGTTGCAGACTTCCAATTAGGACCCACTGACCCTGTGCTTCTCACAGATGGCAGAGCAGCAAGATGAAGGCATGAAGTGCCTCCCCATGGCATCCTGTGCCCTCAGAAGAATTAGACTCTGGCCCCAAAGGAAGTCTTTGTACAGAAGAAGAAATGGAAAGAAATCTCTCCTCAGATCTGGGCAAGGTCCCTCTCAAAATACAAATACAAAGGATCAGAAGGAACTTATTAGTAAATATCTTGCCTACCACAGAGGAAAGCCTGGGTTCAATGCTGAGTAAGAAAAAGTAGTATGATTTTAATGTTTTATATAACAGTGAAAAAAGAAATGAATTACTCTGAATTAGGGCAATAACTTTCTGTTTTACAATGCACTCTGGTCATTTTTCAAGTACACATTGTTCTCTAAAGGCTTTGGATCCTCAAGCATTATTTTGAGGGAGGAATGCTAACACAAGGGGAGGGAGTACTTCTCAACTCCAATTTGTACTTAGCCCAGGAATCTCTATGACTTTCTACATACACACACTCAGTTCAACCCTTCATTGAGAATAACATCACAGTACTACAGCATATGCATCCAGGTCTCAGAAAGTCAGAGGTAGCTGCAGTTGCTACCATGAATACAAGAGATGTTCAACAAAGGCTGAGAAGATAATGAAGCACTCCTTTCCTGTTGAGTCTGCATTGAACCCACTAGATGAGGGGAGAAGTGGAAGAGATATAGGGTAATTGAAGAATGGCACCTATCATACTAAAATGTCTTTTAGTGGAAGGTTGTTCTCTGTGGGACATGGGATAGGGGTTCTGTTTATGAAGAATGAAGGTGTCAAATCGTCTGCATAGAGATTTGTAACATCACAGGTCTTTCTTTATATCTCCCTGTTTGCCAATTTCTCAGTCTAATCCTCAGTGCCACTTAGAATTTTTTATTTCTGCAAAGCTTTATTCCAGAGTGTCTTTGTGCTTCTTGACAGCTGCCTTCCTCATGGTGGCCAGCATGTTGCTCAGCTCCTCACACTTCCTCTTGGCCCAGATGTGTGTCCCCACACTTTTCTTGATGTACTTGAGGGGGCTTTTGTCCTTGGAGACCTTAAGCAGCTCCATGGTGCTCTGCTCGTAGGGGGCAAAGCCACACACCTCCTGAGTCACGTCCCTCAGGAACTTGGTGTATTTGGTGAGGCGTCCATGGCAGCAGCTGTTCCTCAGTTTGCTCACATTCTAAGTCACCCTGTGGCCCTTGTTGAGGCCATGGCCATGGAACAGTGGAGGTTTGGCTACTGTTCTTCAATGGTTGCTGTGGCGGCCCACTTAGAAATTTTGAAAGAGAAACAATTGTCAGATATCCTGGGGTAGGAGGATCTGAGAGAAGGTAGAGATAATTCCACCATGTCTGTCTAATCACTCCACAAGTTATGCTCTAATTCCACTGCTATTGCAGAAGGCACCGCACACTTTTTTCTTTTACCTCACAACACTGATTCATGGTCCACAACCCTCTTCTCCAGGCAATGTTTCAAGTCGCACAGCATGAGTCATCTCTTCAAACACTCAAAGTACTCTTTTCGCTAAACTAATAGCAATCAGAAAAGAGCCATGACTTCAAGATGACTAATTAACTGATTTTTATTTTCTCTGCCAGCAACAAGGTTGAGGTAATGACCTCCCAACCAAGACCTAAGGCCCATGGGTATTGACTGGTGCTCCCTTCCCATCTGATAACACAGACACAATGACTATAGAGAAGAGAGGCCACTACATCACCCAGGCCATGTCTATACTGCAGAAGGTAGACAGTAGGCAACAGCAGTGCATCCCCTCAGGAGAAGACAATGGGCAAGTGAGGCATGGGCTCTGCACCCTCCCACTCGCTCCCAGCCACCCAGGGGTGTAGATTCCTCATGCTTGGCCATGTTGCTCAGAGCTGTCAGCAGCTCCTAAGTCACTGAGGCATCAGCGAGTAAAGCTAAGCCCATACTCCTCAGCACACCTGCTTGGCTCTTTCCCTCGCACTTCATCAGTCTTGAGAAATACCTGAAAAATTCATTTGGAACAAAAAGGTAGGATAGGTACCCTGGTGTGTGTGAGCTGCTTTCCCCTACCCACCTCCTTTCCCTCACATGTCCCAACCCACACACATTATCCATCTTCCCCAAACACACACCCAACAATAGGCTTTACAGGGCTTTTTCTGGCTTTGGGGAGGCCAGGTACAGAAAGGCATCCACCAGAAATGTGGGCAGGTAGCTCAAGGGGAGGTAAATGAGCTTGGCATCCCAGCCAGCTGAGTACCGGGTACGAGGGTGACAGGCTGTCAGGGCATGTTCCATGCAGTCTGTCACCAAGGAGAGGTCTCTTTTGCATTTTTGATCCATTGTCATTAATTGTTGTATGTCTGTACAAAAAGAAAGATGACTCAAATTTATTTATACCTAACACCATTCCTACTCTAGGATCAACTTAGGGAGAAATTTTAATGTAGCAATTCGTGCTCCCCACATCCAGCCCCTTCCAATCAAATCCAACCAGATTCCCCAGGAAGTGGCACAACTCATTGTCAACAAACCATGCTTCCACTCTAAACCACCTCCACTTCTCTTTCTGGGAATATTTGGGTCGCACTAATTATTTGTTTTGTCTTTTTGAGAAATGGTTTAATATGTAGTTCAGTCTGGCGAAGAACACGGTCCATGCTGGCTCGGAACTTGAAGTAATCTTCTTGCCTCAACCTCCTGAGGGCTGGTATAACAGGCATGTACCAACATACCTGGCATGGACTACATAAACTGAAGGTCACTTGAACACTGGAAATTAGCCAGTCATGTGTAATAAGATGTATCTCAGGGCTATGAGGTCCACGTGTCTCTTCCCATCCTTAAGTTTATCCTCCTGATAAGGAGAGTTTAAGGTGAATGAGCATCTAAGGTTCTAATAAGCCAGAAGCCTTCCTTAGGTGACCAGAACCCATGTGGCACCAAGGGAATAGGACTAAATGTCATCACTCTGTGGGGAACTTGAAGTCTGTGGGCAGACCTCATGCTATCGAAGACATTATTTTTTTTTCTTGTATTTTAGGGAAGGGTCCACAGGGTGTTCAGGGTCTCACTACTACATCAGACTTGTAGTGATCCACCTATTGACAGCCTCCCAACAGCTGAGATTACAGGCATGCACCACTACGCCCAGTCTCAATTGCCATCTCAGAGCACCCCAGGGGCAGGGCTAGCATGGCAGGCCCGGGGATTGAACTTGCTTGCAGGTGTTTTAATCCACTGAGCTATTTGGCCAGCCCTGAAGACATTAATAATACACTAAGGATTCCAGGCAAGGGTTTGCTTCTCTTCCTACTGTGCACAGCTCACTTACAGGATTTGAGAAACTTCTTGCTATAGATCTCCTTGACCTCTAAGCTAGCCTGGTCCCATGACTTCTTGCAACTTGCTGCGAGTGTTTCACTGTTGCTCAAATTGGTCTTGAAGATACCAGGCTCGATAATAGCCACCTTCACCCCAAAATAGGACAGCTCCTTCCTGCAAAGCATATAGGATCAGATAAAGACTTTAGCACTCTTAGTAGGTAAAGCAAAAACAATGACAGAGTACAACAATACCTTAGCATAAGATTGGGCTAGGAGGAATTTGGAAGCTTAGAGTCTATCATGTGAAGGAGCTTGCAATAAAAAAGGTGGTGGGAACACCGTGTCTGTGTATGTGAGCATTTTTTCAAACATTCTGCGTATATCAGCCTAGTGCTCTACTTTACCTGTTCTTTTAGAAGGCGCCTATTAAAACCTATCTGTTGTTAGACATGGTGCATACTCCTATAAACCAGCACTTGGGAGACTTAGGTAGCAGAATCATAGCCTTCAGGCTAGTCTAAGCTACATAGTGATACCCTTTCTTAAAACAAAGAGAAAACAAAGCACTAGTTATCAGTGTGCTCCTTGTATCAATGGATCACCAGGCTTTGCCTGTGTGTCTTCTGCTGAAATCAGGCCCTTCCTCCCCATCTGCACCGCATGGAGATCCTCAGCCAGCTCTCAGCTGAACTCCTGCTACTGCCTTCATCATTCCCTGCCTTTCAGGGAATGTGGCTCAACCTGAGCTGTGAGTCCTAGCAACTCACAATCTGAGACAATTCTGTCCTGCCACCAGCAGGGTCCTTGGATTCTGATCCAGGGCCCACGGGGCTTCCTAACTCAATCCTTTCCCAGAAGCATACTGCAAACAGCATGATGTTCAAACCTGTCCCGGACCATCTGTCCCTTATAAGCCTACCTGTGCCTGTCTGACCAGCACACTTACACATGTCCGGTGGCTCTCAGGGTTACCATGGCTGACTTGGTGAGAACCACAATAAGTGATGGCAGGAATAACTCTGTGTTTATTCTCCATCTCACACAGGTGCAGAAGTTCTTACTTAGCTCAAGAACACAACATTAATGTTGCATTAGAAGGCATTCGCATGAAAACAAACAGAAGCCCAGTAAGCATGTATTTACTTGGGTAAGAAACCTCAGGTATCTGTTGTGTTGGGTAAGAAACCTCAGGCCAGCTGGGTCACACAAGACATGTGTCTAGCTCTGGGCACAAGTCATTCCAGTCCTGATTCAACCTCAGAGGCTTTCCATCTGTGAACCCTCCTCCAGGACAGAAGTTTAACTGAACTCAGAACTTTCCATTATATAACACATGAAATGATTGGGTCCCAAAAATGGCCACTTAAGCCCAGAAAGGAGAGGTGAGAAACTCCCATACACAGAGGGAAGGATCTCAAAGATGGGCTTCTACAAGGGGAGATAATTGAAACTCTGAAAGGGGCTTCTGAAAAACAATGAGGAATGGAGCACCAGGAGACACCATTACTGATCAGTACCTGAGGCTGTCTGAAAAGGACTCCACACCATACTTGGAGATGCAGTAGCCTTCACCAAAGGTTGAGACCCGACCCATGACACTGGAGACGTTGACAACACGACCTTGCGCCTTTCTCACTAAAGGCAGCAGGCTCAGAGTCACCTCGATGACACCCAACAGATTCACATTCAGTATGCTCATGAAGTCCTGCTTCTTCAGCCACTCATTGGGAGCAGAGGGGGTGGAAACGCCAGCGTTATTCACCAGGCCCCAGAGTCCTAGAACAGTGGGAAGATGGAAGAGCCACACTGCATGTCTGTGGTCACAGCTAGGGCTCAAATCACCTTGCAGCAATGGAAAGCATTCTCTCCTGGGAAAGAAGGGCAGAGCACAAAACAACCCTGTATGTGCAAGACTCAGCTGTACATGTTGCAACTGCTGGCTGACGGAGCTGATGCCTTCTTATATCTTTGATTCTGCCAGCTCACTGCCTGGCAGAGAGCAGGAAATCACCTCATCTTTAAGGTTTAAGAGAAAAGATGTGAAAAAAAATACTGTGCAACCATTAAACTGGAAACATTTAACAAATGATTAGCTTTTCAAAAAATTAATATACTCCTCGACATGTTAATTTTTTCTAGTTTTTGTTAAAGCAGCTAATTCACTGCACACACACACACACACACACACACACACACACACACACAATTTAACAATCAAAAGCAAAGCCAGGAGTGAAGGAAAGATAGGAAAGAATGGAGAGAGGAGAAGAAAATGAAAGAAAAGAGAAGACTACCAGTGGATTGAATTTGGTAGAGAAAAGATTGAAGCCCCATTGAGGAAAATTTCAGAGTCCTGTGTTGTCCTCAGGAAACTGACCTTGCAGCTGAGGCACTGATATGGAGCCACCTTCCTGAGAGTGCGCTTGCAAATCCCAACAGGAAGGCTTAGCATGGTGCACAGCTCCCTCCTTCCTCCCCCAGCCTCTCTATACAACTCCACACCGTGCCACAGAGAGCAGCAGCCCTGTCCCCACTCTCACTCATCCTGCGTGGTCCCCACATCATGATCTTCCCATGGTCACTCTGGACAGCCCCAAGCTGACTTCTAGAAATAACTAGCATTTGCCATCCTCAGAGCACAGTGCAGCACTAGGAAGTGCCCATTAGACCCAGGGGAAAAGGTCCGGCATGCCCATGTGCAAGAGATGGCAAGATGCCCCTCCTCTACTCAGAAAGCCACCCTGCTCTCCATGGGACACAGTCCCTGTCCCTAACTCAATTTATTTCTAAGAACTCAACCACACGCATAAATGTACTCATGTCAGTAGAGCAATGCCCACTGAGATGACATTAATGACAACAAAACTTCAGAAACAACTCCCACACAGCATTCTGTATGTCTAAATGAGTAAAGCTATACTGAACTACTGAACAGTCTTCATTAGGTAACAACACTGCTTCCTTCATTTTTTAAGTGAAAAGACTATGTATAAGCTAAGTACAAAATATAATCACATATTGGTCAAAGAGTTAATATTTCTTTCTTGATGGTAAGATAATTGGCTAATTTTATTATGATTTCATGCATTCCTGTATTTCTGACAATAGTCATAGCTGACACTTACTCTTAAATTACAGGAACAAATGTTCCTTTCTTCCCCAGAAAAAAGGTGATGAAATAGTATGGAAGATAAAGCAACAGTGAGCACCAGGTTTTGCTTTCCTAAGCCAGTTCCTAATCTCTTATCTGTTCTGAAAAATGTCCTCTGGGTTGGGTATTCTTGGTATCAAGTAAGAACACAGTGCAGTGCTGAGAAATGAGCTCACCTCCAGCGTGTACCTGGCTGGCACACACCAGGGTGCCCCCAGCTCTCCTCCTGAAAGATTCCTTGTTGTTCACCAGGCACTCAGCACCCAGCAACCCAGAGCTTCTGCTTATAAAGGCAGGCAGAGCACAGAGAAGAAATCTGCACAGGGAGGCAGCATTCAAAGGAGGGCCCTCTGACCAAGACTAGAGGGCCCCAATGGTGACAGGAGAGATAAAGCCTCAAGCCCCCACTGTGGGGAGGAAAGGAAGTTAGTCTCACTCCCAGCACCACCTCCTCCTCAGGATTTCTTTCCAGTTTCACCAGGGAGCACACAGAGAATAACCCAATAGACACAGACAGAAATCTGGGGAGTACCTGTGTCCCCCACACACTCCTTCACCCACTGGGCAGCTGCAGTGATGCTCTCTGTCTGGGTGACATCCAGGATCACTGTCTGCAGCCGTCCTGATGTCTTCCTCCTCAGCTGCTCGGCCCCTTCTTCTGTCAGACACGCGGCCAGCACCCTCAGGCCTCTCATGTCCAGCTGTCTGGCCAGCAGGTTCCCGAAGCCCGAGTCACAGCCTGTGATGAACACATACTTGTCTTGGAGGTTGCTCACCACCTGCCTCTCCCGGTACCAGCGCACGAGGTAGAACAAGCCCACGAGGGCCACCAGGTAGAGCAGCATGACTTCCCAGAAGGCAGGGACAGGCACAGTGGCGCAAACCCAGATCTTGGCCTGTGATCAGCCAGAAGTAGAGGAGCAAGTGAGATCCCAGACAGCTGTCAAAGGTGACAGCCTCCGCATTATCTTCCATGGTATGTGGAATTACTCTTTAAACACTGGCTTCTGGAATTTCTTTGCTAATTCTTGCCCTGCCTCTCTGCACTTTGAATTGCTTTGTGTTTTCTCAGGGTTTTTTTTTTTTTTTTTTAATTTCAGGTTACGTTTTATTTTGTATTCGTTTTCTTGAGGCAAGGTCTCAGTATGTGCTGCAGGCTCACCTTCAACTCACTCTGTAGCCTGAGCTGGCCTTGAAGTCGTGGAGATTGACGGCATCAGCTGCCAAAGTGCATATATTACAGATGTGTGCAATCTTCTTTGGTAGAATGCCTTTCTTTTTTCCCTAAATAAAAATATATTTGTTACTATAAGGAAATTTTAAGAAATCTTTTACTTATTTATTGGTACAGGGTCTCCCTACACAGCTCAAACTCATAGTGATTTTCCTGTCTCAGCCTCTCAAGAGCTGGGATTACAGGTATGTACCACTACTCCCAGTTTTGTTGAAAGGCATGGAGTGCAGAGGGCTCTGGGGTTGGCACAACATGTGGTACTGGGGTCCTTGCTCTTGTCAGGAACATGCTTCAACTGCTGAGCTATCTTCCCAGCCCCTGAGCACCCTTTCTTTTATTGATATATTGATGCCCTTGATCACCTCATGTCCTGCCTCCAAGAAAAACATGACTAAATCAACAGCCTGCATAATTCCTTCAGGTTCTCTCTGGCACCCCAAGCACCTCCAGGAGTCCTTGGAATACCCTATGGCACAGGCCCCTCTCTGATCGAGGTCCAGGGTCAGACTGTCCGCTGAGGTCAGCACCTTGCATCAAGGACCTTCTGACGTAGGTAGGTGCTGTTGGGCTGCACTTGCAGGGAAGGCACATTTACAATGACTTCCCTCTCCCCACCCAGGATCCCTCATCAGCCTCACCACTCAGAATGCCTCCTCAAGAAATGAAGACACTTTCACTCTCTCCTATACCACCCAAAACACCAGAGAACTGGACACCAAATGTAACCTTCCTGGCATTGGAAAGAGAGAGATCCCAATAAGGAATCTGAGATCTGAAGCAAGGAAGCAGGTGATGAATGGATGGGGCTAGGGGGTGAAATGCCAGGACTGAAATTCCCAGGCTGATGGGACACTAACTACATTGACTTTCATGGAGCATGTACAGCAGTACTAAGTTTTACCTACTAAAGACAGCCTTACCCAGCTGAATCAGTGCAGATTCATCTGGACATGACTGCAGCCATCTTGAATCATAACCACTGAGACTACCCAAGAATAAGCCTAGCTGAATTTTCTTGTATACTGTTGTATGTTATGTGTCAGTGCCAAAAGAAATGACAAGAAGACCAGATGAATTTTGCTCAAAGGTCTCACTAAAATCTGTCTTTCTCAAAGTGAGCCCCGACCCTCAGAAGCATCTTACTTTTATTGAGTACTCAAGGACAGGCTAAGGAATGTGCTCATTTGCATAATTACTTTAGTTAAGAAAGACTGTAATCCCTATTGCCCTTCACTATTTGTCTAATGCTAGGTTCACACAAATGTTAAATAAAAAGATAAGGAGGGGAGGAGATAACCACTAACATCCCAAGCAAGGAAGGAGACAACAATCAAAGAGCCATCAGGATTCCTGGGCTTTGTTTATTGTTCTCCACTTCTTAAGATACTAGTTTCATATCTCTATAGTATACATAGAAAATGTCTACGTAGATGAACCTGTTAGTGTGATATGTGGAGTTTTACAGTCAGAACACAGCTTCAGCCAGGTCCCTGACTCTTTGGAGCCAGCTTACCTTAAACCAAGTCCATCCCAGCTCCCAGGAAGCAGATGTTGTCCTAACGCATATGTAAGACTCCATTTCCAACTTTAATTGAGGGATCCTACCAACAGGGATCCTGTTGCCCAACAAAAACACACTTAGGCCTATCAAAAAGTCTCCCTATTAAATACGCCTTGAGCAGTCCTAGATCTACTTGCCTCTGCTCAGTCACATAGCACCTCAGGGATTGATGTCACCATGAGGACTGAGTTGCTCCTGGTGCCCACACAGTGCCCTCCACCCTCTACTGTGAGGCCTCTGCTACCTGCTCACCCATCCAGAGCCCACGACACTCACAACTGAAGGGATAAGAGCAGAAAAGTCTCCACTGAACAAGCACCAGAGACAGCAGAACTCCCTAAATCTTGCACTGGGCTGTTTGCCTGAATCAAAACCAATGAAAACGTGACAGTTCTGTGCATATCCAGGTTGGATGTGTGGGCACAGCATCCCCTGAGGAGACCAAGGGAGGCTGCAGATGGGTCTTGAAAACAACAGCCAGTGAAGGGGCTCTCTGTGTGACATAGGGGAGTTTGGAGGAGGAGAGAAACCAGAGTTTTACACCTCTGTCATGCTCCTGATTGTCTACATCTACCGGTCTCTGACAGGTGAATAACAGAATGACAGATCAGCTGGCAATGAAAAATTTCGTACAAAAGTCTGGGCCTCAAGTTAATCCTTTACATGCCCTAGAAGAGGGACAACAACATCATACTCATTCAGTTCTCCCTTTAGATGTATACATTAGTCACCAGTAACAAGTTGGCTGGGGACTTGGAGAGTTTTAGCCTCCTGGTGGTGCCTCTCTCTGCTCTTCCCTCTCCTCAGCTCCTGCTGCTCTTCCTGCTGGGGTTCGGGTTCTGTGAGAAGTCTCCCTCTTGGGCTTATCAACTCCATAAAGGAATAAAGAACCTAGAATTCTCAGCAGGAATGGAAACCTGCAAACAAACAACCAGCTAAGGGAAGTCTCAGGGATTTCAGGGCTGCAACAAATTACAAGCTGTTTTCTTAGTGATGTCAGGTTTCTTCATTGGAAAGTTCACATGGGCATCTAGGCACAGTGTCATTTCCTAGTGCCTAGAAAGGCTGATCCACTGTCACTCATGCTGATGGTAATAATATGCTTTGCTGTTGGGAGACCAGGGATTCTGAGAACACTCCAGGATCTGTAGCAGTCTCTGAAAGTACTATGTGTTATTTCTTTTTGCGTAGTGTTTTATTTTTCCATATTCTCCTTTTTCATGTCATCATATTTCACCTTGTTTTGTGCTGTATACCATCATTTCCCCTTGTTATTTTATTTTCATTTGTTTTGTTTTGCTTTGTTTGTTTTGTTAGGGACCAGGTCTAGCTCTGTAGTCCCAGCTGGTCTCAAATTACCTATGACCCTGTTGTTGGAGGCTCCAAAGCACTAAAATTATAGGCATGGGATACCGCACCAAGATTCTGAAAGCTTTATGGAGCAATCTGAGAAGATGAACCTGGGTGAGACTCTTTCACCTAGAGCTGAGAACAAAGCCAGTCCTCAGAGGAACTTGTTGCTGATGCTCCCAACCACTCCTATTCCTTATGTGACAGGCCCTCACAAGGCAGTCCACAGGGATAAACACTTCTCTGTCTACAGCCTGGGAAGTGGCCTTAGCCAGGCATGAATTCTGTACTGCTGAGCACCTGGATGTCCCCACATTGTTCACGGCACGGCCTGGGCTGGAGTCGTGGGAATCAGCACATGGTCACCACTCTTTCCAGCATCAGAGGAACACCACACATTCCCCACCTAAGCAACATGAACTTTCAGCAGAAGGGGAGACACGGAAGAGCTGCAAAGGACAGGAAGTGGAGGGCTGCATACACCACTACAGAATGGAAGCCCCACTCAGTCCAGATGGGAAACAGAAAGGAAAGGACAGCCATGTATGGAAGGAGCCAAACATCAGAGTTGCAGACTTCTGGTTAGGACTCACTGACCCCATACTCCACACAGAAGGCAAAGCAGCCATGAGAAGGCATGAAGCTCTCCCTGTGGCGTTCTGTGCCCTTGGATGAGTTGGACTCTGGCCCGAAGGGACCCATGCCTGAACTCAGGATGGAGTCTGCATACAGAAGAAGAATTGGAGAGAGGTTTCCCCTGAGATCTGAGCTGAGGACTCGGATTGCTCTACAGGACACTTCCTTCTACCCCTCTGCTGCTGAGTCATGAGCAAGTTGGCTCCCTGGAGTCAGGGAGGGCGGTAGATTCGGCCTTTGTGGACCCACCCTCATGCACTGCAGCATGGATCACAGGAATTTGTACCCTCTCAGTTTCCTGACCCTCTGGAGAGGACTCAGGATGGGGGGGTCCAAGCCTTGTGAACACCAGCTCCACCAGGCTGTAAAGTGCGTTAGTGACCTTTAGGTTAAGTTTAGCATGTTCTGTGTGTGAGTGCACTTCCTATGGGGGAGGGGTGCTATCTGTATGCGTGCATGTACCAGGCTTATAAGATTCAGGAGGCTTGACACTATGAAACTCTTCCTTTGCTTTTGAAGGGAGAATCTGAAATGACTTTGAATCAGGTGGTTTGAGCCTTGTCAAGATTTAGAGCTCCTCAAGGATTTTTCTTGGTCATCTTTGTTTCTTAAGCATTCCCATGACTGACCCAATACTTCATAAATTTTTCAAATGGAAGGTCCTTAAAACATCACCTAAATCTAATTAAAATATATTATACATTTAACCAAGCATGTCAGTCTTAAGTGTAATTGTGGCTACTAAAGAGATGGAAGCAAGTTCAGAGCCAGCCTGGCTGGTTGGCAAGAGCCTGCCTCAAACTAAATATACAAAGGACCAAAAAGGAGCTTAGTGGTGGACCTTTTGCCTACCATAGACAACAGCCTGAGTCTAATGCACACTATCCAAGGTAGTATAATTCTCATGCATTCATAGAACACCTCAAGAGTAAATGTAATGCTCTGCACAGGGCTATAAAATTCTGTTCGCACAATGCACTCTGGTCTTTTCTCAAATATGCACTATTCGCTAAGGCTTCTCCTCAAGGATTATATTGCGGGAAGGAAGGTAAGACACTGGGGAGGTACCTCTCAGCTTTACTTTGTGTTTAGCCCAGGAATCTCTACAACTTTCTGCATACAAACACATAATTTATCCCTCTGTTATGATTTGTGTCTAGTTGTCTCCCAAAGTCTCATGCAGACATAGGGTGGAGACTTCTAGAGTTTAAGATTAACTCATGAGGGGCCGGCGAGGTGGTTCAGTGGTCTAAAGCGCCTGCTTAGGAAAGCTCAGGCAACTGCAGGGACTGCGGTTCGATCTCCGGCACCACATGCTGCGCCAGCCCCGCCACCAGGGCAGGCTGAGCCAGCCACAAAATAAATAAATAAAGAAACAAGCAAACACAACAAGCAAACAAAGAAATAAAATAAAATTAAAAAAAAAAAAAAAAGGGGCCGGCGAGATGGTTCAGTGGTCTAAAGCGCCTGCTTAGGAGGGCTCAGGCAACTGCGGGGACTGCAGTTCGATTCCCGGCACCACATGCTGCGCCAGCGCCACCACCAGGGCAGGCTGAGCCAGCCACAAAATGAATAAATAAAGAAACAAACAAACACAACAAGCAAACAAATAAATA
>PVKN010017950.1:0-17072 GCA_004027915.1 Capromys pilorides
TTTATAGCAAAGGATCAAGTACTGAATCTCATGTTACATTTAGTTGACAAGTCTTTTGGGTTTCTAAAGGTCTGGAAAAGTTATTTTCAGTCTTTCCTTTACCTTCATCTTTTTGACACTTTTAAAGATTACAGGCCAGTGATTCTGTAAAGTTCCCAGGAGTTTGGATTTGTCTAGTGTTTCCTTATGACTGAATTCAAGATGAACATCTTTGACAGAAATATCACACAAGTTGCTCTATGCTTCTAACCCTTGCATCATATAACACCTTAATTTCTTCCCATTTCTGGTAATGTGACAGTGTGATCACTTGATTAAACAAGGCAGTCTCTGCCAGTCTCCTCTCTGGCTATTCTTTTATAATTAGCAGTATTTTGTGGAGAGGTAGTCTGAAACTATGAAAATATTATGTTCTTAATCAACTTCAATACATTTATATATTTATTTATATCATATGGACTCATGTTTTTATTTTATTCAATAGATTTTTAATATATGTGCACATATACATATATGTGCATATATATATATTTATTTATTTTTATTTTTAGTTTTTCTTTCTCCAATGCTAAGGATTGAGCCCAGGACCTTGAAAAATCTATCACTGAACCTTACTTCCTGGTGTGCCATTTATTAGTAGCCAAAATGTTCCCTGGATTTTGATAGTGAATGTCTTTCTTTGTTGTTGTTGTGTGTGTGCTTGGCCATTTAACACATCTTTGTGTGGATGCTTTTCTTATGCTATTTGGGCTCTGATATCAATATGAAGATTCTCTTCTTTACCAGTTGTTGAAAACTCTCATTTACCTATTTAGGAGCTGGAACTCTGCTATGAGCCAGGCAGAGGAAGCTCTGTCTCTACTCTTCTTGCTGGCACAGCTATATTCTTACTCAGCCCCTCTGAAAGCTTTTGCCACTGATCATTGGAGAAGGGAGGTGAAAGATGAACTTTTGCTTTCAATGTTAGCCTTCAGTGCCTTTCCAAGATCTTCAATAATACACATAAACTTTTTAAAATATATGTTTTCATGTACTTTACACTATCTATCTTACTGTTGTAGATACAAAAATGAACAAGACACAGTTGTCTACCTTGGAGGTACAAAATCTGGCAAGGAAGATAATACATGTATAGAAACATCTGAACTTATCCATGCTAGTGTTTTAACAGAGGAATGAGAACAGAGTCATGGAAGGATCATTCTGTCACCATTATGAGACAGATGTCATATTCAAATTCATAGAGGACATTCTGGGATATAGGAATAGTGTAGATCAAGGCAGCCTTACCTGAAACTGTGAAATCTTGGAGAAGAACATGTGGTTGGGTTCTGTAAATCAATGGAAGGAGTCAAAACCATGAACTTATATGAAGATAAAATCAGGAAGAAGAAAAACTAGGGAAGAAGGATTTTGAATGTCATTTTAAAGTATAAGCACTGTGTATTGAATTAGAATTGTATTGTAAAAAGATAACTGAAAAGACTGGAGAAGAAACTCGGATTGCCTGAGACCAGTGAAGAAGGATATTGTCTAACCCTTTTGTTTTTGGCTAAACAAAAGGTATAGGATTCTGGCTACATTAAGGCCTCCAATAGGAAAAGGTGAATGAATTTGTGTTCTAGGCATCGAAGACAGTGATCTGTGGGTAACTGGATCACTACAAAAAATAAAGTCATGACCTTGCAGTATTCACTGAATTTCTTAGTATGAATACCCTGCCATGCCCAATTTTAAGCTGCCAAGATCTCATTACTGAACACTTTGGAAGAGATTAACATGGCCAGATCTCTCCAGCTAGCGTAAGTCAGCTGTTGCTCACAGCTGGAAGGTGGTGAAGAGTTTTCCCATGGATGGGAGGAATGCCAGTGTGATATCGCAGGGTATGAGTGAAAATTGTAAATTTAGAGAACAGTTAAAAGACTACTTTGTTCCCGGCCTAACTGCGTCCATTCAGGGCAAGCCAGGCATCTGGCAGCATGGGTCTGAGGGAAGTTCTGATCCAGGGAGGAATAGTTTTGAGTTCTGGTTCTGGTTTCGTATAGAGACAACATGAATGTCCATTTGTGCCATTGATAGAGCGCTCCTACAGAGCAGGCCAAGGAGTATTAGAATCAAGGAGTGCTTATGAGGTATATAGAAAACCTACATATGAAACAAGCTCTGGGCTCTGGCAGGAAGCAGCTTTTGGATGGTTTCAAGTCCCCTGGCCAGCTATGGTCCAGAGCCTCCCTACTGGTATACTGACCTATCAACAGCCTAGGCCCTCAGGGTGATTTCTTTTGTAACACTTAAACTTTCTTCTCTGTGATATGCTTCCTCCAAAACAAGGAGAAGTTACTAGTTTGAAATAGGAGTAAGAAAATAATAATAGCCCATCCTACTTGGGAAGCCACATCTCTATTACTTTATAGCCACTGCTCCAACTGCTTTCCATGTCTTAACTTACTAGTCATCACTAGCATCATCCCATTTTACAGGTGAGGATGTTTAACCACAAAGAGAGGAAGTAACTTGAGGTTGCATGGCTTAAAATAGTGAGGCTGTGGAAAGAAGCATGCAGAGTATGGCTCTGGAGCTTATATTCTACAGGATTTCGTACTTTGTTACGCTGGGAAAAGGGAAATTGCCTACAGGACAAAGTGTTGGTATTTAAAAATATCCTGAACAGCACAAATTAGGTAGTTGCAGAGCTTGGTATATGATAGATTTTCAATAAATTTTTTTTGATAAAGAAGTGGAGTACCTCCCTGACATCACTTATTTATTTATTTATTTATTTATTTTTACAATGAGAGCTTTATATTATTATACTTCTGGCTTGCTTTTTGATTTTAGGTTTTTTAGAATAAAGATGATCTTTATCAGTGTATTCCACTTACTCAAATAAGAATTTGAGAAGCGCTGAAGAATATGTCTGGCTTCATCTTTAAAACACTGTCAAATCTTTTTCTCTATTAACATGGAGCTCTTTATCAATAGATTTCCAGCTGATTATTAATTTATAATAGCTCTTCTGACTCAGTGTTCACAAAGCAGCCTTGAGTGTTACTGTAGAGGTTTTGCTCAGTGACAGCCAGGGCCCTAGCAATCACTTTGCTCTTTGTACAGCATCCATATATCCTGCCTCAAACAAGTGATCTGGGATCTGTCTTTACCCTCCTCAGAGCTTATTGTATCAAAAAAGTCTGGTTTTGGAAGAAGTCAAGAATGCATTGTTCCATCTTTATGATGAAAGGCAGATCTCCCATTAAAGAAAAAGTGTACATTCTGAAAGGTTGAATATGTTGGCACTTAAAAGGGAATTCCAGCTGGTTAATTTAGGGTGCTGAAAAAAAGAGCTGGTGTAAGAATGTTTTCTGGCTGTGGGCCCACAATATTTCAGACTGATTGTGAACTGCAGAGATTTTCATCACATTAGGGACTTTGCCTTTTAGTACTGTGTTGCCCTGCAACTAGAAAGCAAGTGAGATTATGCAGGTTGGCCCTGTTATTGTAGCTGCACTCATGAAAAGATGGCCTCACACTCACAAACATAGTAAAAGTAAAATATAGATTTAAAAAAAATATTGCATCCAGAGATTTTCCTGTTGTGTTTAAGAAATTCTAAAGCTATGGAAAGTGCTTTATTTAAAATAAACTTTAAAACATTGTTCATTTCTTGTGTTAGTCTTCTAGTGGCTTAATGGAAACAAGAAAAAATATATAGATAGATTTCCTATGGGCCAGGGTAACTGTCCAGAGCAGTTATCTTCCATGTGATTACTCAGTGATTCAGACTGCTTTAATCTTGTTGATTTGCCAACTCTATAGGAGACTGATATTCATGGATAAAGTCAAAGAGAACCCAAGTGCTGTACAGAGGTTTTTCATGGATTCAGGCTGAACACGACACAAGTCACTTTTGTTTCTATTTCTTGGCCAGAAGCTATCCTACTGACCTGACGGCATCTGGGAAGCAGTCTTATATTTGCTCAGAAAAAAGATCAATGCTGTGGATGACCATTAATAGCAGCATGTTGTCTGTTTATGTTTACCAGACATTAGCATAGTTTAATTGGCACATAATCCAAATGAGTATGTACGGCTCTCAAATTTTCTATAACCTACAAAAACTTACAAAGTGACATATCTTCCATCATGAAACACGTTATTTGTTTCTACAAAGTATGGAAGATTCCCCAAGTGAATTTCCCTTCCCTTATAATTTTCTTTTCTCAGTTTTCTTTCCTTCCATTTGTTCAAATGTGTGCTCATGTTTTTAGGCACAGTGTGGATCTCTTTTGCAGCAGTGGTAGCTCTAGGAGTGACGCATTCATCAGTACCTCCACATTTGAATTATTTTAATCCTAAATATTCTTTGCATTAGTGTCAAGACATTTGGAACTGACTGATGGAGATGTCTTCAGTGCCATTGGTACAGTCCGTGGCTTCTCCTGCCTGGCTGTAGTGTTTATTTTTTCTGTTTATAACCCTCAGGATGTGGCTATCTTGTGTTCAACACATGTATAAGGATGATTGGAGCAGGGATTAATGTTCCAGAGATCCAGTCTTAATTTATTCTATTCTTTTAAAAATTTATTCTATTCTTAACACTTTTCATTGCTTTATGTAAATTCAAATTTCTGCTTAGTATATTCCTTTTTTCATGAAGAACTTCTTGAATACTTCTTGCTGTGTGGATCTGCTGACAATAAATACTTTCAGTTATTTGTTCAAAAGTTTTTATTTCCATTTCCTTCTTGAAATTATTTCTTGTAGGGAATGGAACATTGGATTAACAGTTTTTAAGCATTCTAAGATTGTTATCTCATTATGTCTTGCATGTGATTTCTGTTAAAAAGTTCACTGTACATTTTCCTTACTCTACTTTATAGTTAATACAAATATAAAGGTCTGAAAAATTTTGTCATATCAAAAAAGTAAAAATGTAGCTTTTACCACTTTATAGAAGCTGTCAAAAGGCAAAAGATGTCAGACTCAGAAACAAATGCTGTCCCTATTCATGGCATAGCAAGGAGCGTGAACACCATCCTACGTGCCTCAGTGTCTGTTCCTCTCAGGTTTTCTAAATGTAAATGGGCCCCCATGAGGCACATTGTAGGATGGTAGCGCTGAGCTCAGGGAGCTCAAAACTTTTTAAAAGAGAATAAAAACAGTAAAAAAAAAAATGGCAAAAGAATATGTATACATGCTGGATAATAGTACTGCTGATTTTTGCTTATATTTTGAAAGGAATAATTAATGCTTAAAATTTTTCTTTTATATTTCTTATAGCTTTTTTCTTGTTGTTTTTTAAAAGCAATTTTGCCTGTTTATATCTGGTAACCTAAACAATTAATTTGAAGATAACTTCATGTGACACAGCAACCATTGCTGAATTCTTATTACTTTAGTGAAATTTTGCATCATTTCTAATGCTGTTTTTTAATTATTAGTTTGTATTATTTAAAAAAATGATACAGAATTTCACAAATAAACTAGAGACCATACTCAGAAGTGAAATAAATCAGACCCACCTGTGCAAACATAATAGTGTCTTGGTAGTGTAAGAACCTGAATGGTAAGGAGGCTGGCACATCTGTTTGCCTATAAAAACCTCGAGTTTATCATTCTTATAGCTCAGTAATACTCCATATCATAACTTTTTTATTTACTCCTCAGTTCATGGGCATTTAAGTTTGCAAGATTTAGCTATGATAAACTGTGCTGCTATAAATGTGGGTGTTCAGATATTACTATGGCATATTTTCAGTTCTTCTGGAAAAATACCAGGAGTGGAAGAGCTGCTTGAATTGGGATCTCCAATTTTAGCTTTTTGAAAATCTCCACACTGATTTCCATAGTGGTTATACCAGTCTACACTCCCACTCCACAGCCCTTTCAGAACTTTCTATTCATTGACTTCTTGATGATATCCATTCTTTCTGGGGTGAGATGGTATCTCAGTGCTGTTTTAATTTGCATTTCTCAAATGGATAATGATATGGATTTTTTTTACATGTTTATTTGCAATTTGCATTTCTTCATCTGAAAAGTGTTTATTCATGTCAGATGGCTATTTTTGGATTGGATCTTTGAATTTTGGAGAAATGATTTATTTAATTCTTTATATGTCCTAGATAGAAGTCCTTTGTCTGAAAGATAGTCAGCTAAAATTTTTCCAAAATTCGTGGGCTTTTATTTTTACTCTGTGATTTCTTTTGACTTGCAGAAACTTTTCGAAAAGATGAAATCTCAGCTGTTGATTGTTTGAGTATTTCCTGTGCAGTTTAGTTTTTGTTCGTGAACTCCTCTACATCTTTAAGATCTCTAGCTACTTTCTCTTCCCTCTTTTATAACATTTAGATCTTTGGTCCATTTTGTCATTTTATTTTAGTACATGGTGATAGATATGAGTCTAATTTTAGACTTCTATATGTGAAAAGTCTGTTTTCTTACCACCACTTATTAAATAGGCTTTTTTCCAGCAAATGTTTGGCTTCTTTGTCAAAGATAATGTGGCTGAGTGCCTCTGTAATTGTGTCTGCATCTTCTAATTTGTTCCTTTAATCCTCATGTCTGTTGTTATGCCACTACAATATTGATTTTATCATAGTAACTTCATAGGATAATTTCAAGTCAGGAATTTCGATACATCCTGCCTTTCCTGTGTTGCCCAGGATTATGTTTACTATTCTTGATAGTATTCCAGTTAAATTTTAGGAATGTTTTGTTTAGGTCTGTGAGGTATAATAATGACATTTTAATTGGGATTACATTGAATCTATATAATAATTTTTGATGTGTGGTCATTTTTGTAATGTTTGTTCTTTTTATCTAGGAGCAGGAATGTCTTTCAATTTTCTGAAATTCTTTTTGATTTCTTTTCTCAGAGTAATTTTCCCTGAATAAGTCTTTCACTTCTTTTGCTAGATTGATTCATCTGTATTTCATTTTCTGGGATGTCATTGTGAAAGGCATGGTTTTCATAATGTCTTTCTCAATGTGTTTGTTGTTTGTATATAGAAATGTTATCAATTTTTCAGTTTTGGCTTTGTATCCAGCTATGCTACTGAATTTGGTTTTTGAATCTTTAAGTCTTTTGGTGGAGTTTTGGGATCTTCTATGTAGAGTATCATGTTATCTGTGAATAATGACAACTTCACGTCTTCCTTACTAATCATTATTCTTTTTTTTTCTCTTATCTAATTGCTCTGGCTACTGTATTCAGAACTATATTGAATAGAGGTGGTGACATTGAACATCTTCATCTTGTTTCTGATTTTAAGGTGAAGGCTTTCAATTTTTGTCCATTTGGTATAATGTTTACTGCTGGTTTCTTATACACGGCTTTTATTAGGTTCAGGTAAAGACTATCTGTTTCAATTTTCTAAGATTTTTTTCATTATGAATGAGTGTTAGTTGTTATTAAAATCTTTTTTCTGCATCCTTTGAGATAATGATTCGATTTTTGTCTTTGGCTCTGTTGATGTGACATATTACATTTATTTATTTGCATACATTGAACCATCTCTGCATTCTTGGAATGAATCCCACTTGCTCATGATGTACAATCTACTTGGTGATTTGTTGTATTCTGTTTGCTAGTATTTTATTGAGGATTTTTGCATCTATATTCATTAGGAAGATTGGGCTGTGATTAATTTTTTGGGTTGAGTCTCTCTGACTGTGTTATCAGGGTAATACCTGCTTCCAGGAATGAGTTTGGAAGAATTGCTTTCCTTTCAGTTTCATTGAAGACTCTGCAATCAGTTGATGTTAAATCTTCTCTAAATTTCTTGTAGAATTCAGCTGGGAATCAGTTGGGTCCTGGGCTTTTCTTTGTTGGTATATTTTTGATTACATTTTTAATTTCATTGATTGATATTGGGTTATTCAGAATTTTTATATTTTCTTGATTCAGCTTTGGTAGTTCATATGTGTCTTAGTTACTCTTCTCTTCTTGCTGAGAGAAATACCCGACACTCAAAATGAAGGAAGGAAAGGTTTATTTAGCTCATAGTTAGTGGAGGTTTCAGTCCATACTCATCTGGCTCCATGGCAGAGCTGCACATGGCAGAAAACAACCTTTCATAGCAGTGGGCAAAGAGCAAGAGAGCAAACGGAGAGGTAGCAGCAGCTCAAGCAGCTAACTTCTCTTCTTTCCTTACATTGAAATGCAAATCACATTTGTGTGGAGGTTTTCCATAGCTGTCAGAGGTCAGTCTGACTTCTGTGATGGTGTGTGTGTGGTGGGATGCACCAAAGCTGTAACATTTTTATAATGAACAGTAAGTGTGTTGGGCCTTCATTTTTGAGAGCCACTATCTCCTAAGATTATAAAAAGCCTTACTGTTTACTCTCAAAAAGACTCTCTTTCTAGATGTTGAGCCCCTTTTTTAGACAGATATTTCTGCCAAGATAGTCTTGAAGAGTGGGCAATCATTATTTAACTGGGGACCCCGTTGGAACAAAAGTGGTAGAATGGGAAACTCAGACAGAACATGTTCTTGCTCTTTCCATATCCTGACTGCCATGAAATGAGCAATTGTGCTTCAACATTCCCTTGTGCTATAATATTTCTACCTCAGAACCAGCCAACCATGGACTACTGAAACCTATGAAATTGTGAGCCAAAAATAAACCTCTCCTCTATCAAGTTTTTTGTGTTATGTCACATGGATAGAAAGCTGACTAACAACGAAGGTAAATGAAATAATGTGTGAGGGAGCTAGCATAATTCTCATCCTTTACGAGGCCTGTATTATATTTTTTCTTTTAACTCCACTTTAAAAAATGGTAGCTATTGGCAATAGAATACCCATCTTTGACAAAACAAAACAAAAAGGAGGATATAAATGAAGGACCATTTTGTAGTGATACACACACACACACACACACACACACAGACACACACACACAAAATTGGATAGATATACAGCTACTTTCTCTTAGTTCAATGAGAAGAAAGATTTGTACTCAGTGTTTAGACAAGATATCATGTCTGCATCTTGTCCTCTGAACTACTAGTATGAAGACAACAATATGCAGTGTATTAATTATTGTAACTGTCCTTCTAATCTGTTTTGAAATAGTCTCATTGCTATTCCTTTCTCATTAAAATTATTAAAAAAGTGAAAAAAAATGGTAGCTTTAAAAATATGTACTAATAAAAAAGTGTAATAAAAGACTAGCTTTTGAATAGGCAGAGGAAAAAAATGGACATGAGGTCCTGGCTCTAGCCTTGATTTTGAAATATTTGTGGCATATTGAGTCTAGCCCAGATAGCATAGCTCTTCAGAGTGACAAGATATTAGCAGAACTTCAGTATGGGGAAACACAGACCTCCAACATACACTTGTGATTGTTTTGGTGCCTAAATCTTCAGGTAGGTATTTTAACAAAGCTGATGTTAGACCTGCCTAATTGTAATCTGTGGGTAGCTACTCAATGCATAGACTTTCTGAGGTTGCCTCCCTTCCTTACTCAGGTGGGTTGCTATGTTTGTTTCATATTAGAAGAATATATAAGTTCTTAGAGTTGGAGTAAAGTGATATGTTGCTAGTGTAATACTTTAGTAAAGGGAAACCTGGAGCTGAAAAGTCACTAAACCTTTTGGAGATGATGTCAGTCATATGCTTCAGATGCTTTGATAATTTGGGTTCTTGCTAGCCCTAGAGGGATTACTCTCTGCTCCCATAGAGTTAGCCGGCTCATAGGGATGGAAAAGGATTCACCTGAAAGTGCTATTTTCATTTGTAAAATAATCAATCTAAATCACATGTCCTCAACTACCTCTTTAACTCTCATGCCTTAGTCTGTGTAAATTTTTCCAATTCAGGTACCACTGGATAGAGTGTGGAATAGTAAAACTCAAATGTAAAAAAAATGACAACAACTTGCAGCTTTATGTAAGAGTCAACACTTGACAGACGTCATCTCTTCTCCCTGATGAGAAGGAATATCTGATGTACCTAGCAGGAAAAAGGACTCTTATTGTATCTGTAAATTAGCTCCACTTCTTTGTAGGATGTTGCGCTAGGAGCTATGGAAGAATGTTGGAATGTGTTACCTTGCTTCCAAGGAGGTTATAATTGATAACTGTAACAAGCTGATAGCCATCAATACCCAAATACCCAAAGCACAGGAAGGTTTGTCATGATGGTTAATAAAAGCACAAGCTAGATTTAGACCACTCTGTTATACTAAAGCAAGAGTTCTTTTTTCACTGATGCCTCTTTAATGAAAAATCAAGTGTTATTTTTCTTTGAAAACAAGAATCAGTTTGATTAATTGCTTTCAATTCTGAAATCATGAAGTAAACAGGAGGAGGGAGAGCTTTTCTGGCAGGCACTCTTTCCAAAGTACGAGAGTATCAAGCCCCCTTTTAAGTGAACGTAGAATGAGGGCTTCTATCAGACAAAAGCTTCTGGGTATTTTAGATGTACTTAATGCACTTTGTGCCTACTCACCTGTCACAGTTTCCATTCTAGGTCCGTTGGAGCCAGGCCACTTGCATTGATTGTGGTTTAGTGTACAAGACATTTGTGTGAGTTCTGGGCTAGGTCATAAAGTAGCAGATGGAAGTTTTCCTATATGCTTGTTCTTGCCCAGCTTCAGCAATGGGGCTATGTGATGGGATGTTAAGAGCATTTGTGTCTTAGCTTTCTGAATAACTAGATGGTGCAGAACCCCTACGGAAATACAAGGCTTGAGCTAGAAATACCTCATTATTATTGTAAGTCCTTGGGACTTGAGGGGTTAATTTTTCTCACAGGAAAATGTGTCTTCTGATTAATATGCAAAGAAATTTGATGAAAAGTCTGAGAAATAAACTAGAACTGAGAATAAGTGGTGACTGATAGCTAAGATATCTAAATTTCAAGTTGTTAGATAATACACAAATTATAAGTACATAACTAATCAAATATTATATTTTGATATATCATATCATGATATCAAATATCTATCTATCTATCTATCTATCTATCTATCTATCTATCTATCTATCTACTATTTTAAGTAGAGACCTTAGTTTTTGTAGACAGATCTCAGGAAAAAACTGAGACTTTTTTTAAAACTGAGATCTTAAATTTGAATTCATTTCTCAATTTTTCTGCTTCTCTGATGAAGTGAAGAGCTTGGAGTTCTTACTATGGAACCCCGGTATGCTGGCCCTGTGAGCTTCAGGCACATACATGGGGAAGCTGACCATTTTTACAAAGCATGTCTTGTCAATACATACTTTTTTTTTTTCAGAGAGGGAAAATTCACACTATTCAGATGAGGATGTTAGAATCATTCCTTACCTCTACTTCTTAGAATTAATTTCCCCAGACTATTTTCTTTTTTCTTGAAATTTATTTGTTTATTTGTTTGTTTATTTGTTTATTTAGTGAGACCAGGGATTACTTTCATACTAAAGAGAATCAAAAATTCATTTCCCAGAATTTCTCTTTTATCAATAAAGGATACAAAAAGTAAATGTATTTCCATTTTTCAAATTTGCTATGCTGTGAAACTTGATGTTTCACAGATCTTCCCTGGGAACCCAGTCAAAAGGTTGAGTGACTGTTTTATTAAAAAACTTCTTTCTAAGGTAGTCTTTTAAATAAATTTTGAGTATAGTAGGGCATTGTGAATGTCTTTTAACAAACATTCTAGGTTTTCCTACTGCTAGGAATGAATAGAGGCTTGACAACAAGTCTTTGTAGAAAGTAGATAAATACTCAAGAGCATATGTCAGTGAGTTATAAGTCACCCAGGAAGACTGCCTGGCTGTTTATGAACTTCTCCAGCAGGAATGCCTTCTGCTTTATAATTTAAGGAGGAGATCTGCCTAACATATATGTTAATCCAAGTTGGTACAAAGAAGCCTTTTATTTGTGTTTATGTATTGTTCTTTGTGGTGGAGTATTTCTTCTTAAGTACTTATGGTTAGCATTTAAAAATGTTGGATATGGATAGTGCTGTACTGAGAAGTCAATAGCCCTAAAAATCAGGCATCATATTCATATTTACTCAAAAGGCCCACAGACCCATGATATTACAAAATATTGTCAGAAGTTTTTAGAACAACTTCTTTTTATCATAATTATGTATCAGTACATGTATGTAATGGTAATAATTTCTGTTTTATAATGCAAAAGCCTGTGGCTGTTACTGAAGCATTGGCAAGTAAATAAATCAACACTAGCAAATCCAAAATCATTCTCAAGGCAGGGATTCTGTTAAACTAATCACCCAAGAAAACAAACATACACACCACAAAGAGTAATTAGGGAGTCTGTGAAATTGGGGTGGGAGAGCTTGCTGGGAAGAGCTAAAGAAGAGACAACACATGACAGGCCGCCCATTACTAAGCTGAGGAGACAGCTCAGAGCTCTGGCCCAGTCTAATTAGATCAAAAAAGGTGCTATTTGTATTCATTTCTGAAAGACAACTGTGTTTGTAGTGAAATATCTTTGTAATAAATTCTGGGCAGTACGATGCTGAGGGATGCTGGATGTCGGTGAAGACTAAATTGTGGTAAGACTGCATTATAGGTCTTGGCAGCCTCTTTGAATATTATAATAAATTTAGAAAAGAATAAAATGAGATAGAAGGGACTTAATGATATGACTGGATGAGCATCACTCCAAAACACAACCCCCCACAAATGCAGTAATGTTTGTTGTTTCTGCAGTAAACAAAATGTAGTGGGTGTTGAACAAAGGACCTAGAGATGGGGACATTTCTGTGGCTAAACATCTTTTTCACAGTTCTGCCAAAGGCAATTTTTCTCTCTGCTTTAGACCTAGCGTTTTGATTTATTTAGTTTTACATTAATATGTTCAGCTATAGTTTTTGATAATATATTCACTTTCCCAATGTAAAACTTGAGTACTGCAGAATTTAAAAAACACTCAAAACAGCATAAGCATATTTCCACAGAGATTAAAGCTTCCTCTCAGGATGCTTATATGCAATCACTTCCTAGCGAAGTGATGTCTCCGATTTTCACCCTACCTTTTGAATTCACAGGAGTGGCTCAGTCTGCCACAGCCCTACCTCCAGCAAGTCTGGCAGTGGATTCTAAGGAAGAGTTCAGCTATGCCTCAGTTAATGTATCATTATTATGTTTCTGGGAGCCCAGTGGGCTAGGATTCTGGTTTTGAATTTTTGTTGGAAAGTCCTTTGGGCTAAAGTTTGTTGCCTCTGCAGCAAGAGAACAGAATAAACTTCAGTTTATCTTTTTTTCTGCTTCTATAATCATGCCGGGTGCACAGAAATGAACTCTTTTTCTATCTCCTAAGCACTTTGAAAACGGTCTCATATTAACAGTTTTCTAAGTATGGGACTGGGAACAGTCCTTAGAAGAATCTAGTTCTTTTTCCCAATGACATTTAAATTCTTTAATCAATGAAGAAATAAATCACATTTAAAGGTAATTGAAAAAACAAAAATTATTCAACATCTGTTGATCTTAAGACAGGAGAAGCCTAGATGCTTCCCAAAAGGTAATTTTTTTATTTATTCATTTTTTTCTCATGCGACTTCCCCAAATGCATCACAGCGAAGAAGCTCGCATTGCAGACCTGCCCCAGATGACTTCACTCACAGCCTCTCTAGGTAACTCTGCTTTTTTGCAGCTCCCTCAGTCAAGTCTACGAGGAGACCATTTTCCACTGAAGATGAAACAGAAAGTCTGACACTACACATGCAAGAACTCACTCCTTTCTTCTACATAAGCAACTTACTTCTTCCACATCTTTAGTAGGTCAGTCCATATACTGTTCCACCATAAGTCCTAATAAAGCCTCTATTGGATGGCATAGTTTTGCCTATTCATGAATTCACTGTCAAGCAGACCAGATTGCTCTGCCGGTAACAACCAATACCAGTGACTTCTGGCACTGACAATGGGTGGAAGGTGGGCCTGGAGACACCAAGGACAGCCAGTAGCCATGTAGACCATCTGAAAACTGCTGCAAGTCATTGTTTCTGGTTGCTGAAAGAATGCCTGTGTTTGGTTGGTACTTACTGGCACCAGCTGCCAAGGAGTGGTGGAGCGCCACTAGGCATTCCAAACTCAAGGTCAATAACCCTAGAAGGAGTTTCACTTCACCGCTTTGTGGTTTCCACTCAAATTGAGCAAAAGAACTGCCAGCTGAGTGGTGACAGTACTGGTATGCTTGACAACTAGGAAACCTGAGCTTTGAATTGCACAGAATTATGTCACTGGCAAGTGACAAAGCTTGGATTTGTCTCTTCTACTGTCTCTTTAGCTCTGTCTACTTCTACAGTTAGAGCTCTTTGACCTAAACAAAATTGCCTGTTTAAGAATGTTAACCTAAGTGGTTTTTTTCCACTATCAAGCATCTATTTGAAATGACAATGAAGTGAAGAAGATATGGAACTAATATTATTCTCACTGTCCAGATGTTTATACAAAGGATTAAAAAGTTTTGATTTGTCCAAGATAATAGATATGTCAAGGTGGTAGTAAGGGTAAGGCTGTAGGTATTATTTTCTTGATTTTTTTCTCATATACCTAGCTTAGAAAAATCATGTTGAGAGGTTGATGTAGAGTTAAAATCATATTACTGGAGTCTAAGACATTGGAAAGAGTGGAATGTGGTGTCTGCCCCTCTTCTTCTGTTTCTCCTCCTATTTAGTGCTGGGGGTCTAATCTGGGGTCTCTGATATGCAGGATAAGCACTCCACCATTGGGATACACCCTAGACACTGGAAGCCACTTTCATGTGTGCTTCTGAGACACATAATGAATACAGATAATGATGTGTACCTTGTATTGTCGTGAGGTTACATGGCATGATGCGTGGGGGCAGGTGGAGGGCTCAGTCAGCATTTCCACCACCTTCCCAGTGAACTAGGTTTGGGTGGAAGCTGATTGGTGGCCTGCCTTTGCAGTGAAGTATTAAAGATTAGAAGTGGAATACAATGATTATTCTGGTTTGAATGAAGAAGTCTTCACAAGTTTGCAGTTTGTGTCTTTCTGCTAAGCAAATAAAAACTTATTTTCGAACTAATTCAATTCCACTTAAACTTTTGCTTAAAGACAATATTTAAAGATGTATTAGTTTCAAAATAACAAAACAAAACCATAAAACAACCACACCTGAGAGCCCTTAATGGTTTGTACAACATTGCCTTGTGAAATAAGAAATAGCTATTCTAGTGTTAAACTGGCATCTCTGTTGCTTTTGACTATGGCGGTGCTAATTGCTTCATATTACGAACAAATATTAACATTTTATGTCTGGGGAAACTCCTTGACCAAATGTAGCTGTGTTACTTTATTTTATTTAAATATAGCTACACTTTCTGTGATTTTATTTTGATACATTTTCCCCTGTTGTCAAGAAACAAAGTATGCCATTTCGTAGATATTTTCACATTTAAAATTGTTTTCCTTAAACATGTAAGAACCACTTAAAGAAACCAATTAGAACATTTTAAAATCACTCCTTGGTTTTAACATTTAATTAGATGCTGCTTGAAGTGTGCACTGCATTATCCAACCTCCCATAGAGTCATGCAAGTATACACGACATGGATCAGCATTGTGGATTCAAGGCTGCTTGTTGAAACTGGATGCCCCCAGCTGCAAGCAGCACTTTAAAATCCTCAGCAAGGAATGCAGAAATAGTCCTCACTCTGTGTGTCCAGCAGAGGACAGTAGAAGCCCAGCTTTCTGTTCGGACAGTTTTTCTTTCTCATGACTGCAGTTGCATGTGTTCTGAAGCGCTCAAGCAGCTGACACATAATTGCAGACATTAAACATTTCTGAGGTGAAACATAAAATATACTGTGAGGTCAATGAAATCCTTTGGCAAGACTTCTCTGAAGATCTGACCCTTTGCCACAACAGTACAAAACTGAAAATATCGCCCACCATTCATTGGCTTACAGCATTTTATGTCTGGGGAAACTCGTTGACCAAATGTAGCTGTGTTATTTTACTTTATTTAAATATAGCTACACTTTCTGTGATTGTATTTTGATACATTTTCCCCAGTTGTCAAGAAACAAAGTATGCCATTTCATTTTTTATCCTAGCGGCTTTTGAGATTTCATGCCCTTAAGCAACAGAACACCAAGTGTGCGTGAGTGGAGGGAGGTGTGTGTTCTTTCTCCCAGTCCTCTAGTCGCTTTCTGCTCTCCAAATTTTTTTAGGAATTATCCTTAATTTGGCTTTGGTTAGTGGCACATATGGATAATTTCTGCTTTGTAAGATAAATGAATTCTCAAAGGGCAGAAAGGAAAATAGAGAATCCTGGGGCATCTTTGGTGAATTCTCTGTACTCAGCGGGCGCTCCTTTGAAATGTGTGGATGGAAATGCTATTTGTTAACTTATCAACAAGTCTGCTGCCTAATGCAGGAGCCACGGTGAACCCTTTACGGGATCAAACTAGAAATAAGATGCTATGGGCCGACTTAGTTTGGGACCACTAAGGACTACATTTCTTTGAAAAAACCCACAAAAATATTAGATAATAGAGTTTGGCGAACTACATTTCACTATGTTTTCTGCAGGTCCTTCCTATTTAAGTCCCAGTTGGAGCTGACCAGTGGGCAGTCACATTATATCTCAAAATAAAGATCTATTAGGCAGAGGTAGAAAAGACTACAAAGAACAAAATATATACTCCTGTTTTGGAGCTGCTTAGTATGACATACTGTGGATTGTGGGTCCAACTCAATGACCCAGTGACTCTCGGCTGTCAGGAAACCCTTGAAGATCAAGGTCAAGGATTAAGAATTACTGGAAGAGCAGCTCTTCAGTGAGTCTAGGGAGATAGCTCAGAACTCTAAGTGCCTGCCTGGCAAGAACAAATACCTGGGTCTGATCCTTGGTACCACATACCATACCAGCCCTATAATGAGCAAGCCTCCAAAACTGGGTGTGGTGGTACATGCCTGTAATTCCAGCTCTGGGGAAGCTGAGACAGGAGCATCACTATGAGTCTGAGCCACCTTGTACCAAATATATAAATGAATAAAAGATTAAAAAAAGAAAAGAAAAGAAGCTCTTCAAGACAGATAATTTTGTATACCTTGTGAAGGAGGCACTTGTACCATAGTA
>PVKN010017951.1:0-17068 GCA_004027915.1 Capromys pilorides
GTATGAAGGCCTTGCATTCAATTCCCCAATGCCTCAAAAGAAAAATGAAAGCTCTAATTTCCGATAAAAGCTCAGGAAACAGTTCAGTTCCAGTTCCATTTTCTTTTCTTTTTATTTCAATAACTGAAGCAACAGCCTTGGCACAGCAGAGGGAAGCTAGGTTGGAGTGTGAGTAGTGGCCGGAGTGTGGTCTGATGAGGGGAAGCCGAGCAGTGACCGGGTCACAGTGGCCTCCTGGCACCTCCACATCGGGTTCAGCAGTCAGGGCCATGGACTTGGGGCACTGTACAGAAGCCATCAAGCAGTGTGATGTCTCTCCCCAGTCCTAGAGACCTCAGGGATAGGGGCTTCGAGAGCTCCCTCAAGTGGCAGGGCCAGGACGTCCCAGTTAGGGCTCACGGTCCCCGGAAGGCATTTTCAGCAGCCCCAGCGGCTGCGTTGGCAGCTGCCGTTCGCACTGCTGGGTTGGAAAAGACACCAGCAGCAAACTCTTGCTGGGCCTTCTGAAAGCTGGCCCCTGTGCGTCGGTATAAGGAGTGGATCTGCAAGAAGAGGGCAGACGTTACACAGAGAGCAGCTACCGCTGCCCCAGCCACCCACCTCCACGGCTGCTCCCGCCCTGCCGCCTCCAGTGCCTAACCCTCTCTGAAGCACACATATAGTGCCCAGAAGTCCATTAGCTGAAAATCCTCCTAAATGTTCCACTGCGGCCCCTGGGGACCCATGATCTCACCCTCGGAGGCCAACCTCCCACACAGCCCCTCACCCGCTTCAGCATCACAATTCCCAGTACAGCAATGCCAGTGAAGAACAGGGCAACCAGCAGCATGAGCACGGCTACAGCAGTATTGGTCTCCAGCAACACCAGAGCAGCAATCCAGCCACTGTGGGAGGCATGTGCTGGTGAGAAGGGGTGGCTCCGGGCTGGTTCCCACTGTGCCAGCTTCTCCATGGGTATGTCACAAACATGCCCTATTCCCACTCCTGCCAGTCTGGCAGCATTCCACAAAACACAATCCCCGCTATATCCACTCTTTACATTTTAATTCCAGTTTCTGAACCATTAGCTTTCAGCTCTCCAAGTTCTTACACCAAAACAGACCCCTCTCGATTTATTCATCATCATGTCTCCTCTAGGAAGCCTTTTCAGATGGACCACATGCCTTCTCTCCCTCAACCTCTGCCTGCCCAGTCTTAGCTGCACTCTTATATGGTAAGGATATCCTCTCTCCTTAAACTAGCATGGCTCAAGAAAAAACACAGCACCTTTTTTTGAACAACCCCCACCCAAATAACCAGTGCTGGCTTGGTCTGAAAGAGTTGCACAGAGGGATGAGGGTGGATTGGCAGCCTCACAGACCTGAAACCCCAACCTGGGATGCCAATAGCCTGGAGGACAAATATCACATCCTGGGCGAAGAAAATGAAGAAAAAAACGAAGAAATTGAATGAACTGTCACTCCTGTAAAGAGAAAAGGGGGAAGGTAGGAGAAGAATTAGGGCTTGAGTAGGTGGGGGCCTGCCCCTATCACCTTCTCCTCCACTTACCGGAAAGCCTTGTACATGGGGCGGTACCAGCACACGAAGGAGCAGGGGGTGAAAAGAAGGATCCAGAGCAGAGAAAGCCCAAAGCCTGAGCCCTCTCTGGTATTCACACAGAAGCTGGCCAGGCAGGCAAGGAAGTTGAGGAGAAGAGCCGCAGTGCTGCCTATGGGGCACAAGGACAGCGTGACTGGGGCTTCTGGACTGGAGTGGAGGCTCTTTCCCCCACTTCATAATCCTTGACAAATGTGTCATCATAGAGAAAGAAAGGGGCCAGGGAGATAGCTCCATGGCACAAGTGCCTGCCTGGCAAGTGCAAGGTCATGAGTTTGAGCCCTGGTCCCGCAAAAAAAAAAAAAAAGAAAAGAAAGGAAGATAGTTCCTACCTTCATGGGTTCCACTCATCTAGGAACAAACAACATGCAAATCTCATTTCCACTGATCCCCTAACAAAGACCTTTATGTGTTTGTGGAGTTGGAAAGCCACTCTTTTTTAATTTTGGGACCAGGTCTCACTAAGTTGCTCAAACTGGCCCAGAATTTGTAATATTCCTGCCTCAGCTTCCTAAGAAGCTGAGATTATAGTTCTATACCACAATACCTGGGTCTTTACACAGACTTTTAAGGAATTCAGAATATAGCCAGGCAGTATGATTGTACTCCCAACTACAAGGGGATACTACTACCACTGAGGCAGGAAGATGACAAACTCAAAGCCAGTTTGGGCAACTTAGCAAGACTTCACCTCAAAATAAAGAAAATGCAGTTCAGTGGTAAGGCACTTGGCTAGCATGCATAGGGCCCTACCATTGAACCACAGCACCACCAAACGAGGGGAAAAAAAAAGAGCGAAAAGAAATCAGAATGTTTACACATGCGAACAAAGGAAAAAGAGAAAAGAACATACATTTGCTAGCAGGCTGGTTAACAGGTTCAAGTAAGTCCTAAATATAATAAAAAGAGTAACATAGACTCCTAGGGAAATTACCTTTTTCCTCAAATGTTGAGAAATGAAATGCGTGGTTCTCAGTGAATGGATTTCAGGGCACTAAGAGATCTACCTGTGACTTCCTTCAAAAGGTTTCTCACTACTCACACATCCAGAGGTAGTACATGGTAGATACTGTCTTCTGAAATTCATGGGGGATCTCCATGGAGATATCTTGGAAAAAGCAAGGCTGGACCGGACAAAATGAAGGTAGAGGAGGCCAATTGTTCTGTCGAGCTGTAAAAGCACAGAAAATAGGAAGACCTCAGAAGTGAGACAGAGACCAACTGGGGAACCACCACCTCTTCCCTCCACCCTCAAGTCCTCTCAATCCTGGATCTCCAAAGACGAGGCCAAGTAAAAAGTAATTGTAGCTAATGCTTATTATCACAAGATTTCCAACATCTAAACATTGCAGAGCCTAGATGTAGTGGCACACATGCCTGTAATCCTAACACTTGGGATGCTGAGAAAGGAAAAGAGAGACCCTGTCTCAAAACAAGAAAAAAAAAAAAAAAAAAATGACAGTGAGAGAGAGAGAGAGAGATTAAGTAACTTGCACAACCCATGCTCTTAAGGCCTTTTATCTGCTCCTTCTAAAACATCAGATGCTCTTGCTCATCTACCTGGCCCCACTTACTAGCTGTGCCTCCCAGGGCAACATGTTGCAGCTCTCGCTCCCTGCGATCCAACTCTTCTGCCTTCCGGTTGAGCTCCTCCTGCTTCTTTAGCAGCTCAGCTGTGGCTGCAGCAGCTGAGGCCTACCCAGTATGAGCAGAGGGAGGTATGAGGTCTGGGTCTCAGGGTCTTTCTCTCTGTCCCTGCCTGCACATACATCCCTTACCTGAGTGCTGTAGGAGCCATAGTTCTTGGGTTCTGTGGGGCTGAGCTTCCGTGAGGACTGTAAGGTGGGAGCTGAGGGTGGAGGCAAGGGTGCAGGGGCAGGAGCAGGAGGCTCATAAGCTGGAGCCGGCTGTTGGAGAAAAGGTCTTGGAGATCACCTGGTCCCTCATCACACAGAAATCTAGAGACTATCTCAAAATCTTTAGAACCAATATTCATTTTTTAAAATTCACTTTAATGAGAAAAAAAGATAAAATACCAATGAAACAGTTTCAAAACAAGTTAGTAGGATAGGAACAAATGGAGGTTATGAGCAAAATCTATCAGGAAAAAGAAAGCTCCTGTCTGAGGGAGGGAGAGGGGGGTGGTCCGACTGAGTGGTCCCTCTTGAACCAATATTCATTAACCAAAGCAACAGCTGTAGTTGTTAGGAAGCTAGTGCTTGTGTTCAATATATGGTGAACTCTCTTGTAACTTGAGCATCCCTGCACACCTGTCACATTAAGCCCTTCAAGCTCTCCAAGTACATACTGATCTGCACGCCCACTCCCTTAACTACTTAAACTATTTTCTACCCTGCAGAACAGTATAATCTTCCACACCCTTGCATTCTTTTTTTTTTTTTTTTGCGGGACCAGACTTCGAACTCACGACCTTGCCAGGCAGGCACCTGTGCCACAGAGATATCTCCCCAGTCCCAACACACTCTTGCATTCTAACTGCACACCTAATCACATTTTTCTCAACCCTGACCAGCCCCAATCTTTACCTTTTTCAAGAGTATTTCCAGATAGTGGCCTGGTTCAGGCTCTACAGGCTCCAGATCCTTCCAAGACTGCCTTTTACAGCTCAAAGGATCAGGCATCTGTGGTGGACTAGTGTCCCTCAGGGACCTAAGATCACAGGACTTTCTCTGTCCTCTCCATGAAACAAAGTTCCCTGTCCCCAAAAGACAGGGCCCACTGGCATACTCTGCCCTTCCCAGTCCCGTGTTCAGCAGCTCACCTCCCGGGTCTCAAAAGGGTTGTAAACATCAAGCGTGGCATACTGCGGGCTGGGTCGGTGCTGGATCACAGCAGGGTCCTAAGGATAGAGATCTTTGCTCAGGTGGCACTCGGTGCCTGGGGAACTCTTCAGGATCTCTCCTAAACTACCCGTGGCTCCAAGTACTTCACCTGCTAAGCCATGACGCTGTCCCACCATCTGCCCTCATGTCCATCGCCCTACACCCTTAATACCACTTCCTTACGGGGCAGGGCCCATGCTTCCCGAGTATTCTGAACCATCACACGTGGTGGTTCTTCCTCAGATCAAAAGTCTCGAGTGGGCATACAAGATAGCCCTTACCCTATAGAATCTGGAAGAATCAATCCGACTGGCCAAAGAAGCCAGAGAGAGTCACCTGAAAGGGGTTGTCCAGCTCGGCGGACTCGGCGAACGGGTTTCCGCTGTCTCTGTTCTGGGCCATGTTTGTAACTGCGGGCTCGGCCGCCCCTGCCCTCCACGCCCCTGCCGCGGCAGTGGCGGCGGCGGTGGCTCTCTGCGCCCTCGGTTCTAGTAGGTCCACCCAGCTACTCTATGCAAGGATTGGCCGAACCAACCGGAAGGATTTTAAAGCTCCCCGCAGCAGCATCACGCTGCGCCTGCGCCTTGGCTGAAAGCAAAGAGGGAAGTCTCACGTGATTTTTACTCAGCGCCCGCTGCTCCGCGTTGCCCCTTCCCTCACGTGACTCCCTTCCCACAACGAACTACATTTCCCAGGAGGGCTCGCGACACTTCAGTCTCGTCCGACGGGAACCTTCTGCTAGGTTGCAGGGAACTGCTGCGAGCCCAAGTTTGAACGAGTTTATAATTTTTGACTGTACCCAGGGAGTAAGAGCAAGAAACCTAATGGCTACCGCCAGACCTATTCCAAACCTCGTTATTCCACATCAGAAAACTGCCATCTTGGGGACGGCCTGATAGCTCAATGGACCAAAGCGCCAGTTTAGCAGCGGCAAGATCAAACCCTAGCCTGCCGTCCCGGCCCCGCCCTCGGGGAGGGCGGAAATGGCGATTGAGACTGAGAGCGGTGGTGCGCACCTGTACTCCCAGCACCTGGGTGCTGAAAGCAGGAAAATCACTGAGCCCAGTCTACGTGGTGAGACCCTGTAACCCCTGTACTAAATACAGAAAACGAAAACTGCCACCTTGTAACTTCTCCACTTTAATCCACCCTTGATTGCCCTCCAGTCACAATACAGAGATGTTACTCTGGATGTTTGGCTACACCCCCCCCCCCCCATTTTTTTTTCAGCCAAAACAGTGTCCCCGAGCCTACAACTCCACGGGAAGTCAGATGAAGCACGTCATTTATTTCACAAAGACTGTACAAAATTTTTTATAAAACATGGGGTAGATGCCACCTAGTTACCCCTCTGCCCCCAGCCAACTCCATGTGAGGGAGCAGGTGAGGGTAACAACTGTGGATGAACAGCATTATATACAAGGCAGGGGCAAGTGATAGGTACAAGTTCTGCCATATTTACACTATTTTACATATTCACAGGTATACAGGGAGCCAGAGAGCATAAGCTCTGGCTCCCATTTCTTATATAAAAAAGCACCAGTGTCCTGGACTGGACACCCACTGCTGTAAGAGCTGCAGGGGGGGCCCAGACCTTGATCGTCACCGACTAATATCCCGGCTGGAGTCCCATAGCTTGGCATTTGGTGGCTCAGCCCGAAGGCGAGCAAAGAAAGGATGCTGGAGGGCTTCACCCAAAGTCAGTCGCTTAGCAGGTTCATATTCTAGCATGCTTTCAATCAGATCGAAGAGCTGGTGGTGTTCCTCTGCCTCTGAGGTCAGATACCGCTGGTGGAGGAGGGCAGGAAAGAGGTGAAGGAGGATGCTTAGAAACCCTTCCTTTTTTTTTTTTTTTAAAGTTTATTGTATTTTCTTCAACCACATTACATATTTGTGTTATGGACGGCTCAGCCTTCCCTGGGGGCTGGGGGGCGGCGCAGCATGAGGGGGCCTGGGATCGAGCCGCAGTCCCTGCGCGGTGGCCTAAACTTCCCGACGCACGCGCTTTAGACTGCTAAGCCATCTCACCAGCCCTCCTTTTTTAAGGCTGTATTTGTAATCATTCCTCCCTCCCCACCACTTTGGTGGTGACATGCACATCCTCGTGCATGCAAGGCAGGAGTTCTACCACTAAGCTACACCCCCAGCCCTACCTGAAATCATTCTGATTACTAACTTACCATAAACCATGACCAATGTTTTTCTTTTGGGACTGAATTGAGATTCTTCAGCACTGAACTACATCTCTGGCCCTTTTCTTGTTTTTATTTCCAAGACAGGGTCTCAATATGTATTCTAGGCTGGCCTTGAACTCAGTTAGGTTGATCCTCCTGCCTCAGCCTCCCTAGCGCTCAGACATGCACCACCATGCACAACTTTGGGCCCTTGAGACAAGGTCTCACCAAACCACCTGCACTGGGGTCCAACTTGCAGTCCTCCAGCTTCAGCCTTCCAGAGTTGATTACTGGTCTATCCCACCATACCTAACCCAACATTTCTAATATTATAGCTCAATCCACCTTCCCATTAGCACAACTACTCCTTCACACCCTTTAGAAGTTTTTTTTTTTTTTTTTAAAACGTGTATATCTTTGTTAAGTTCATGAACCTTCTATGGCTCCTCAATAAAATATAAGTTCCTCAAATGGTAATTTATTGTTTTGTCTAACCTCAAGAATCCAAGACATTGCTTTGCTCTCTGGTTGTAAAGGTTAGGTTGTTTAATCTGCTTACCTTCACAAACCACTGTCTTTTACTAATCGAAAGATTTTTTTTTAAACTTTGTTATAGCTGGCACAGCATGTGGTGCCAGGGATTGAACCGCGGTCCCTGCGGTTGCCTAAGCAGGCATTTTAGACTGCTATAGGGTCTCACTACACTGATTGGACTTGTAGTGATCCTCCAGTTTTCAGACTCCCAAGCACTGGATTACACGTCTGCACCACCACGCCCAATATCAATCAGGTCTCAGCACCCCAGGGTTGAGGCTGACATACATGCTGGGGATTGGAACTCTTTGAGATCAGAACTCACTATATAGCCCAGGATGGACTTTCTTGAAAGCATGGGGATCCTCCTCCCTCAGCTTCTCAAGTTCTGGGATTACAGGCTTATGGCACCACGTCTGGCAAAAAATGTGTTTTTAAGTTTTCCTCCACTCCATTCCTAGCCTTCTGCTTGTGGACTGCATTCCAGTGGCAAACCACCTTAAGGAAGTGACTTTTGGGGGCTGGGCACTGTTTGTCCCCCCTGGCTCACCCGAAGAGGTTTGCAGTTCTCACGAACATAACGCCCAGCTGATGTGTTCTCATCCCAATCCAGGCGACCCCGATAAAAATATTTCTGCTTTCTAGAGAGGAGGTTGCGGAATCAGAAGGTTAAAAGATACTTTTCTTATTTCTCCATATGAGAGAGTAACTGGGGGAGGTATCAAAGAAAAATTACATTGTGAAACACAAGTGTTTTGGAGAAAAGGAAAAGGTTTAAGTCCCTCCTACTCCAAAGTTTACCTTGTTTTTCGAATCATCCGAGAAGGGATGGGACCCAGGATCCTTTCCATCATGGCTAGATGCTCTCTGTTGTCATGAGTCTGGGAAACAAAGACCAATCTGATCATGGAGCCGAGAAGGGATGTGGAAGATCAATTGTGAGATGGGCATGTGGAAGAGTGAGCAGGCAGGTCCCTGGCAGACCCAAGAAAACCAGGCAGAAAAATGCCAGAGGGTCAAGACCTTTTCCCCACTTACCTGGAAGAGAGTGAAGCCAACATAGTATTCAAAGATGATGCACCCTATGCTCCAAACATCACAGGGCTGTGACCAGCCCAACTCTGGGTAGGAACAGGAAAGAACAGGTATTGTTAGGCTTAGAGGGTCCTATGTTTACCACATCACTTCACATAATCAAGATAGCCTGCCCTTCCTTACCAAGGATGACCTCTGGTGCTCGGTAGTGGCGAGTGGAGACAATAGTACTATGATGCTCATGGTCAAAGGTAGCACTGCCAAAATCGACCACCCGCACAGCTGTGCTCTTCACACTGCGCTCATCTCGCTTCTAGGAGCAAAGCAGGAAGTGATGAATCTCTGCACTACAGACCAAGATTCTACTACTCTTCTCCACAGTGCATCAGAGCCTTAAAAAAGCATCTGATCCAAGTATGGTGCTGCATGCCTACAACTCCAGCCTGTGCAACATAGTGAGACCCTGTCATATAATATAATAAAAGGGCTCACTGGGGATGTGGCTCGGTACATAAGTTTTGAGTTCAGCTCCCAGTACATTAAAACATAAAAGTAACTCTGGTCTATTCTCTCTCATACAATCTGGAAAATCTCCTGACTTACAAAGGTCATTTTTCTTTTTTTACAAAAGTCATTTTTTAAAAAAATCTTCCATTTATTTATTTGGTACAGGGTTTCACTACACAGCTCAGGCTTGTAGCAGCCCTCCTGTCTCAGCTTCCCCAGCACTAGATTACAGGCCTGTGCCACCACACCCGGTTTTGGTGGCCAGCTCAGTCTGGGACCAGCATGGCATGCAGTACCAGAGATTAAACACATGCCCTTGCACTTGCCGAGGTGGTGCTTATACTGCCAAGCCATCTCCCTGGCCCTACAATAGTATTTTTAACAGTGGGCATGGAAGGGAACCATGATTACAGAGCAGCGTGCAAGTCTATGGTCTTGCTATGCTGGTCAGGCTTGAACTCAGGATGTGATCCTCATGCCTTATCCTTCCAAGTGCTGGGATTAGAGGCACAGCTGGTGTACTATTCTCCCGAAAATATGTTAACATATAGCAAAGGCCAAGAGCTATAGATGGAAGGCATTTTTAGCTCTGAGATCTCCATTATCTCCAGTCATAAAAACTGACATTTCCACTACATAGAAATCCATGTCTGGAGGGCCAGGAGCGGTAGCGCACGCCTATAATCCCAGCACTTGGGAGGCTGAGGCAGGAGGATCAGTGCTAGTTCAAGACCAGCCTGGGCTACAAAAGTGAGCTCAAGGCCAGCCTGAACTGCATGGGGGGCAGGGGGGGCAGTGAGATGGTTCAGTGGTCTAAAGTGCCTGTTTAGGAAAGCTTAGGCAACTGCAGGGACAGCAATTCAATCCCGGATACCACACGCTGTGCCAGCCCCACCCCCAGGTCAGGCTGAGCCGGGAATAAAAAAAAAAAAGTCTGGAGGAGGGAATGGGAGGGCTGGGCTTTTTCACTCAATTGGGAATCTTTTTTCTTTTCTTTTTTTTTTTTATTTAGTCTTTTTGAGACAGAGTCTCGCTGTGCAGTTAAGGCTGGCCTCGAGCTCACTTTTGTAGCCCAGGCTGGTCTTAATCTTGCACTGATCCTCCTGCCTCAGCCTCCCAAGTGCTGGGATTACAGGTGTGCACCATCACGCCCGGCTCAGCCTAAGTCTTTTTAAATCTTTCCCTTTCAACCTATTCTAGTAGTCTGGTATCCTTTGCAACTAGACAGAAAATGCTGAAGAGACATAATGGAGAACAAAAAGAGCAAAAAAGCATATGGCCCAGCATAGCCAAGAAGCAGATCTATCTTACCTTCTCCAAGTTGTAGGTAAGCTCGTAGTCTGAATTCACAAACAGAATATTTTCAGGCTTGAGGTCCGTATGTGTCAACTTGTTATCATGAAGGACTGCAGAAGAAAAGCCCAGGTCAGGCTTGGTCCAGATGGCCAAGAGTTCAGGAGCAGTAGCTCACCTCAAACTAAGCACCCAATGTAGGCTGGTATGGATTAGGTCCCAAATCACTAAGGTTGTTTTCTGTTCTACAACTAAATGAAATGCCTGGTCTAAACCAGTTCTTAATATAAGACACCTACGTATTTCAACTGATACAAACAAGCGGGGTATATGTAGTAGCTTACATTGACTCTTTTTATGTGGTATGTGTATCTGACATTCTACGGACTAAATATTGTCAAATGGAGCTGGGAAGGCTCAGAGAAATTGTGAACTTGTGCTATATTCTACCTGGTCCTTCAGCTAAATGAACTACTCCATGTTCTATCTGCTTTGCTATGAAGAGAATGTATCTCATCCCAGACCTTTAGCTAATGCATTTTGGGGGTTTTTTTTTTTGAAAGCAGGCTTCACTATAGAGTGCAGGCTAGCCTTGAACTCACTTTGTAACCCAGGCTGGTCTCAAACTCATGATGATCTCCCTGCCTCAGCCTCCTGAGTGCTGGGATTGGATTATTTTTCTGTGTCTTTGTGCTTGCTATCTAACACTTTCCTAATATAATGAGAAGAGGACAAATTTAGTCCTTTGCTTTCAAAGGTATCTCTCCCAGCTCCTTCAAGACTGAAGGTAGAACAAAAGAAATCAGTGACTTGTAAAGGCCTCCTCCACTAAGGAGTTAAGCCAGATGATGAGACCTGGTGCATTCAAGGCGGTATGACTATGGGCTAAAGACATTACGTTAAAGTCAAAAGGGAAGTTGTGAAAATGAGTAACCTTCAGTTAACTGTTTAGGGGCATCACCAGTCCATAACTAGGACAGAAGAGGCCCAACAGAGACAGGGGCTGCCCCAAAGTCCACCTCGGACCACCTCACTCACACTTGACGGCCTGGCACAGCTGGAAGGCCATGTGGCGCACTTGGTGGATGGGGTAGGGCAGGTAGTTGTTGTCTTTGAGGAAATCGAAGGTGCTAAGGCCCAGAAGCTCAAAGGAGATACACATGTGGCCATGGTAGTCAAACCAGTCAAACATCTGAACACAGAGGCTGGGAAGAGAGATGGAGGGAAGGGGACGTCTGATGAGCTCCCATCTGACCACCACCCCTCCAAAAGGAGAGACTGCACAGCTGTTGATTCCACATACTTGTATAAAAACATGCCAGCTAACATTACTAACAAAATTTAGATCAGCTAGAGAACAGCCTTTCTGGCAGTTCCGAAAAGAAGTACCTGCCAGTCTTTCAAATATTCTCCTTTATACTTGCTAAAGCACTGTTAAATGCCAAGCGCCAATCCCATGTTTATTCCTATTGACTTTTTTGTCTTTAACACTCTCATTCTCTTTTTGCCTTGTGAATATGCGAAAACATTAATGATAAATGTAGCACTATCAGCGGAGTACAGTACTAAGTTAAATGCAGCTTTTTTCTTTCAGTGTTGGGGACTGAACCCAGGGCCTCATGCCTGTTAAGCAAGAGTTCTACCACTGACCTATATTTCCAGCCCAACGGTTCCTTTGGTCTTTTTAAAGACAGAAGGGGCTGTGGTGGGGCTGGGGATATAACTCAGAGGCACAAGTGTCTGCTTGGCATGCACAAGGTCCTGAGTTCAATCCCCAGTACCACAAAAAAAAGGGGGGAAGGGGGGCTGGGAGATAGGTCCGTGGCACAAGTGCCCACCTGGCAAGTGCAAGGTTGTGAGTTTGAACCCCAGTCCCACAAAAACAAACAAACAAACAAAAAACTTAAAAGATAGGGTGTCATTTATTCAGCTCAGGCTGGCCCTGAACTTACTTTGTAATGCAAGTTGGTCTCAAACTTGCAAGGATCCTGCTGCCTCAGCCTCCTGAGTACTGGGATCAAAGGCATTTTGCCGCCATGCTTGGATCATTTCTTAGTAAAGATATAATACTCAGTTCCAGGACCAATTCCAGGGAACAACTCAATAGAAACTGACACAAGCCAGGCTTGGTAGCGCATGCCTGTAATCCCAGCACTTGGGAGACTGAAGCAGGACGACTGGTACAAGTTTGAGACCAGCCTGGGCTACAAAAGTGAACTCCAGGCCAGCCTGAACTGCATAGTAACACCCTATCTCAAAGACAATAACAACAACAACAAAAAACTGACCCCGACTGAGGTCAAATTGTAGAACAATTAATTGTCCTGGAAACAAAGAGAAATGGTTTAGAGACTCTCACAGATCCTCCATGCCTACCCTCATGTTTTACTATTCTAAGATGATAAACAAAAGATGAATGGATGAGAAGGTCTAGATCCCCTGCCTGCCTAAGCCTAGTCTGGAGTATCCCTCAGCAGATTGGAGGCTCTCACCTCCCCACATAATCCTCCTCTGCTTGCTTACTTTTTGTTGTCAGGGTCCTTCTCATTGATTTTCTCTAGCACATTAATTTCAAGTCGAGCTGCTTCCTTGTACTTTTCCACATTCTTAATGATCTTCAGGGCAACTCGAGTTCCACCCCTGCAAGTTAGAAAAGGAGCACAGAAATCTTTTGCTAGGTTCTCAAGCACATTCCAGATTGAACGGGGCTATGTGTAGACTAAGAAATCCTGTCTTTCTTTAATGAGAAAAAAAAGTCCCAGGTAATTCCCACCATCTCCTTACATGCTTAGCAGGTGTGGGCCTGGAAGGGGGCTGCTGTTTACCTTCGATGGTCCACACACTGTACAACTCGGCCAAAGGTTCCCTCTCCTAAGGTGCTAACAATTTCATCTGCAATGAGAGACAAGAGGGTAGGGGAGAGGGAGGGAGAAAAAAGAGGGAGAATGAGCTGAATTGGAAGAAAAAGTGCATATCACATATGGGGTTAGGAGATGAAGGAAGGGGAACAGATATCGATGGTCACAGGGGAAGAACCCCCTGCACGATTCCCACCACCTTTAACCCAGGGCCATGAGAGCTGGGAGTGGCCAACAAAGGTCAATTCTCAACAGCAACTCAAACCACCCAGATGAGCAACACCACTGAGAAAAGGCAAAAGAGGCTGTGACTTGGGTTGGCTTGGGATATTAGGATGGCTATGGGACCATTACAGGCTATAGGATTGTTACGATTTGGCTTGTACATCGCTCTTGTAGCCAGTCCCCGACGTGGTAGATGAGGTGGCCCTCAGCGTCGTCCTCTACACTCTTGGCTCTCCGGCTGCTGTGCTGCTGTCGGGGGGCGGGGGGGATCGGAGCAAGCCAGATGTCGGAGCGGGGGCCGAAAGGAGGCGGGGTGGGTGGTGGAGGGGTCACCGGTCACAGGCGCCCAGCCAGGGGGACAGACGATGATGGGGGACAGTGGAAGGGAACACGTCAGATGCAGTAAGACGGATTGGTGTGAGAAGAGAGAGCGGCGCATAATCCCAAGTCCCCAAACCCAAATGGGAACAGGGAGAGATATGGGCAGAGCAGAGAAGTGATGTCGTTGCCAGTGTCACCCATAACCCCATGCTCTTCACAATACCCTCTGGATGGGCATGAGTCTTTCCTTGCCCCCACCCAAGCTTGCCTGTTGAGAGGGCACAGAGCCCAGGGCTTGAAAGAAAAACAATTTATAAACAAGGTTCCCTTTAGCAAGTGGAGACTGCTGGGGCAGAGAAGCTGCTCCCAACACAATATGCCCAGCTTGCCAGGGAGGGCACCAGAGGTTACAAAGTCTCCATGCCTATCTGTCTCCAAAGGAGGTTCCTGGCCCATCAAGAGTTGGAGAGCTTCCAAAAGCACAGGCAGACTCAGCGCCCACATCCACATTCATGCCCCCAGGCTCAGTTTATAACAAGGATACTTCTCACTTACCAGGGCACCAGGGGCTGGAAGAGTGGGGAGAAGGGTCTGAGCTGTCACTCACCGAAGATGAGCGGCTGAATGTCCGGCTTCTCCTTCTTCGCCGTCTGTGCTTCCTCCTGCTGCTGCGTTGGCTGCGGTAACTGCTGTTTTCCCGATGATATTCATAGGAATGTCGATAGTCTGTGTCGTAGTAGGCCTCTCCCCGATCCCGGCTATAATCATTGCGCCTATAGCTGCCACAGTATCTCCGGTCGTACACCCTCCGGTCAGATGAATGGTCATCGTAGGTACTATTGGACAACAATCACCTATTAGGTGCATCTGTTCAAGCCATGTTCCCTGATGCACTGTGAACAAAGACTTGCCTCAGTCAGGGCGCAGCAATGCTAGAAAAACATTACAGAAACTGTAGTTACTCTGAGAAGACTAGAATCAGAGGGGTAAGGCAAGGAAGCAGAGAAGATTTCCTACACCACTGTGTTAGCCAAACTTCCAAAAAGGCACCTACAAAACTACTTCTAGTGCCATATCCTCCTCTCTAGGGATATAACCAATCAAAGAGCCAGGTCAATCTCTAGCAGTCTTGACCAATATCTTGTCTTCTGTCTAGTCCAAACCATTCTTTGTATTTAATATGCCACTAAATTATTAAAGCCATACATATCAAGCTAGGTGTGGTATGGAGCACTTGTAATCCCAGCACTCAGGAGCCTCAGCCAGGATTGTGAATTTGAGATCAACCTGGTCTACAAAGCAAAAACCTATCTCAGCTGCCTGTAATCCCAGCACTGAGGAGGCTGAGACAAGAGGACTGCTTTAGTTTCAAACCAGCCTAAGCTATAAAATGAGCTCAAAGCCAGCTTGAACTGCATGGTGAGACCCTGTCTCAAAAACAAAACAAAAACAAAAAAAATCTGTCTCAGGAATACCTTTTGTAACAGAACCTGTCTCTAAATAAATAAATAAAATACATTATGTAGCTCACAGGGAAATCTGGACCTAAGGAAAAAAAAAAAAAAAAAAACTTTTGCCAAAAAAATCCCCCAAAAGAACCTTGTCCAAGTGGGAAGGGAACCAAGACATGGCAGGAAAGGCAAGTAAAAATCAATGAGGTAGGGGCTGGGGAGATAGCTCTGTAGCACTGCCTGGCAAGTACAAGGTCGTAAGTTTGAACCCTGGTTTCACCAAAAAAGAAAAAGAAAAAAAGTTCAGACCTAAAAATCAATGAGGTGTATTATGCACATACCAACCCTCTACAGAGAATGTACTACAAACACAGACTAATGAAAAAAAAAAGTTTCTCCTCAACAAACCCACTGGGTATATCCTTAGCCCCTTGTTTAAAAACATACCTCCTGTATAATGACACTGCAGTAAAAATGGTTCACTGTGCTATCCTTTTTCTTTCCCCAGTGATAACTGAACCAAGCCACTCAAGCATACTAAGCAAAAACCGTGCCACTCAACTATACCTCTGCCCTTGTTATCCATTCGCAAAGCACTCTGAACCAGCAGCTCAGTATGGTGTCCTTAGCGCACAACCCATAAGTATTTGTTGAATGAATGCATGCATCACATCCACGAGGGGAACAAAAACAAAATCCAGAGTCAATTTCTCTTCCTTAGGCCTCACCTCCGGGAACGAACATGGTAGCTGTCTTCTCTCCTGTGCCGCCGTGGGCGTTCACTGCTACTAGACCAGGAGTGACTTCTTCGCCGTTTATGCTTTCGGCTTCGATAATGCTCATGGTAACTCCCTCGGCTGCCTCGCTCTGAGGAATGGTATCTTCGGGGATGAGGCATCTGGAAAGGAAGGAAAAAAAGAAGCAGGGAAAGCTCTAAGTCTTCTCAAAGCAATAGTTGTTCCAATGATACTAAGCTGTTTTTTCTACTTTTAAGTCTTTTTGAGATGTGGCTCACTGTGCAGTTCAGGCTGGCCTTGAACTCACTCTGTAGCCCAGGCTAGTCTCAAACTCACAATGATTGTGTGTGTGTGTATGTGTTTGAGACAGGGTCTCACTATACAGTTCAGGCTGGCCTTGAGCTCACTTTTGTAGCCTAGGCTGGTCTCGAATTTACATCAATCCTCCTGCCTCAGCCTCCCAAGTGCTGGGATTACAGGCGTGCGCCACCATGCCCAGCTTAAGCTCTTTTTACCTTAACACACACAACTTTCTCAGGCTTCCTTTGTGTTTACAAGTTTTCCTTCTTGGAATATATATATTAAATAATTTGGGTTGGAAAATTTAGAAAGAACTTCTCAGTTCAGCTGCTTTACCATATTAGCTTAAAATGTAGCTCTATAAACACCATAAGGTCTGAGCCATAGCACATTTACAAGAAAGCCTACATGGCTGATGGAGACTGCCACACTGTTCATCCCAATTGCACTCTGAAGTATACATCAGTATCACTCTGATTTCATCAAAGTCAACAGAACAAAGCTTTAGTTTATATACACTGTACCCAATCTCAACTAGGCCTTCTGCTCAAGGGCAGGACTCCAGTTTCCTAGAATTTCACAAACAGTAGGTAAATACCAAACACTAGAAAACCTTAGGGGGCTGGCAAGATGGTTCAGTGGTCTAAAGCGCCTACTTAGGAAAGCTTGAGCAACCGGCAGGGACCGCGGTTCGATCCCAGGCACCACATGCTGCACCAGCCTCACCCCCAGGGCAGGTTGAGCCATAATAATAATAATAATAATAATAATTATTATTATTATTAAAAAAACCAGAGATCTCTTGATCACGTCTCATATGGCTAGCCAAATTTCCTATGTCATTTCTTTTTTTTTTTTTTTTTTTTTTTTTAATTTTATTTATTTATTTATTTGTTTGCTTGTTGTGTTTGTTTGTTTCTTTATTTATTCATTTTTTGGCTGGCTCAGCCTGCCCTGGTGGTGGCGCTGGCGCAGCATGTGGTGCCGGGGATCGAACTGCAGTCCCCGCAGTTGCCTGAGCCCTCCTAAGCAGGCACTTTAGACCACTGAACCATCTCGCCGGCCCCACCTATGTCATTTCTTTTTGTGTCTCCTCCCTACCCCACTGAATCAAACCTAAAGCTTGATACACAAGAGGCAACATCTCCATGACTTCTTATATTCTCAGCTCTCACGAGAAGCTTTAATACAATA
>PVKN010017952.1:0-17070 GCA_004027915.1 Capromys pilorides
TGTGTGTGTGTGTGTGTGTTGTTTGTAATAAAAATTCAAAGAGGCATCCAGGTGTGGTGGTGCAGGTCTGTAATCCCAGAACTCAGGGAACTGAGGCAGGAGGATTATTGTGAGTTCAGCACCTGCCTAGGCTATGTAGTGAGCTCCAGGCCAGTCTGAGCTCATCATGAGACACTGTCTCAAAAGGAGCAAACAAAAAGAAAAAAGCAAAAAAATTGAAAGAGAAAAGCTAGATTTCAAACAAAGAAAAGAGTAATAGATCTATGTGTAAATTTTTTTTTTTTTGTAGTACCAGATATTGAACTCAGGGCCTTGCACATGCCAAGTAAGCACTTATTCCACTGAGCTATCTCCCTGGCCCAGTGTGTAAATATTTTGGTATTTTTGTTTACTCTTTAGGTATGATGCATTAATAAAATATTCATGCAACACACTGATTAAGTATTTTGATATTATATTTGTGTTTGGAGACAATTTTCATAAAAATAGTACATGATAAAAGTCAAAGGGATATTTTCATTATTATTATTATTATTATTATTATTATTATTATTTTGTATTTTAAGGAAGGCTCTACAGGGAGTTTGGGGTCCCACTACTAGATCAGACTTGTAGTGATCTGTCTATTTACAGCCGCTCAGGAACTGGGTTTCAGGTGCATGCACCAGACCCAGTCCCAATTGCCATCTCAGCATGCCTCGGGGGCAGGGCAGGCATGGCAGGCCCAGGGGTGGAATGCCCAGCCCCTGGGCCTGCTTGCAGGTGCTTTAATACTGCCCTTCAGTATTCTTTAACAATCTTAATATTTAAAACATCCTGGAGCCAGGCATGATAGTGCACATCTATAATCCTAGCACTCAGGAGGCTGAAGCAGGGGAATTTGTATGAGTTTTAGGTCAGCCTAGGCTACAAAGTGAGTTCAAGGCTAGCCTGAACCACATAGTGAGACCCTGTCTCACAAATAAAACTATTCTTAAGTTTTAGGTCACTTGCTTATGATAGCAGTGCAGTTTAGCTGGCAGGCTCACTTCAAAGATAATTTTGTAGTACTATACATTTTCTTGCTGGTAGTTACTTCATGTTGGCAATTCACTGGGCCTCAGAACATCATCCTTTCCTGGTGGACATGCTCTCATACCAGGATAAACCTACATTTCTTTTGAAATACTGAGGTAAGTTATTTCTTCTAGAAGTGCTGAAATTCAACTCATCTGGCAAAAACAATAACAAAAACACCAGTGTGCATGGAAACTCTTTGATGCATGATGCTAGTCCTTTATTTTTTTCTGATATATCTGGGTCATGATTGTTCTAGTGTCATAAAAGCTCTAGGTCCACAGCTATTTGCCAAATGATCAATTTATCAAATTACGTATACACTTCCTCTTGAAATTTATACCAATTTGCTGAAGCCTCGTGTTTGGTATATTTGGGAGGTGGAAACAAAATAATTGTCAGAGTTTTGTAAATTTCCACTAAATAAAAGTGTCAAAGGTTATGGAATAATGGAAAATGATAAATATTTATCAGATGTGTTGAATCAGTCTCATAGTGCATGTGCGTGTGTGTGTGTGTGTGTGTGTGTGTCTCTCTCTCTGTGTGCGTACACGTGTGTGCTGAGGGGTGACTCCAGGGTCCCTGTAACTGTTGGGCAAGCACTCTACTACTCCATCCCCAGCTCTCCCATTTCCTGGGCTGTGGTCACAGTTTGAACAGGACAAAGGTTTTGCCTTACAGTGGAAACTGTTTGGCTGTTTTTATTCTTTCTGTAAGTCGGTGGTTTGCTTTTCAATTTGTTTTATTTTTGGTGTTGAGGATGGTACCCTGGGCCTACGCGTCTTAGGCAAGTGCTCTACCACTGAGCTATACCTCCAGCACTTTTCTCTATATATTATTACTTATCCAATATAACCTACTTATGGGGCTGGTGAGATGGCTCAGTGGTTTAGGCAACCACAGGGACTGCAGTTTGATCCCTGGCACCCCATGCTGAGCCAGCACCACTCCCAGGGCAGGCTGAGCCAGCCACAATAATAAAAAAACACCAAAAAAATAGTAAAATCAATATAACCTGCTTAACATAACTTATTCAAATGATGACTTGTTCCATATAACCAAATATATGTTCCTTTCATTTTGTATATGTTAATTTCCCAGGCATCACAACGTTTGGACAGTGTAGCATGTCTGAAACATGCAGTTTCTGAGTAAGTGAAGGCACCAGTGTGAGCTCCCTTCCCGGTTCGCTTTCTTTAGGCTCTACCTTAAACTCTTCCTTTCCTCTCCTTTCAAAAGAGCAGACCACTCGGCTAGCAATGTTCTGCAGTGGTACGACATCTGCAGTAACATGCCCAAGGCTCGGGGTTCCATCCACAGCACTGCCAAAAATAAAGCAAACAAATAGCCCACCAGGCAGTAGCTGATCTACTGGCAGGACAAGCCATGCTGTGCTGAATAGTTTTTAAGTTTTATTTTGTGCTCATGCTTCCCATCCATTGGATTGACAGAAGAGCTGTGTGGACCTCAGCCACTCAAGGATTTAGGCTGATGAGCAGCTGCCACTTTGAATATTGCTGGAGGAAAAGAAAATATTGCAAAAAATAGCAATATCTAGGGCTGTGATGAAAAAGTTTTAGAGCTTTCCATGGTAACAAATGGCCCACCGCAGCTCGCGTTCTTGCCCCAGATTTGCCTCCATAGCCCTAGGGCCTCACCCAGACATTTTCACCTACAGTGCATGGTTATTGTAGGCACCAGGCTCCAGATCCCAGCCAACCACTAGAGGGTCTAAAAGTAGAGAGAACTGGAAATATGTGATAAGGAAAACTAATGATTATCATGATTGTACTGTGAATGTGTCGAAAAAGCAGTTTTGCCGAGAGCAGAGGTGACCTCAGCAGAACTAGAAGCTGCGTGACCCAGGCAGGAGCACAGTGCTGGCCATTCTGTGAGTTGTCACAGTTCTCCCTACAGCTGCTTCCAGCTCCATTGAATTCTATAAACATCACCTGATGGCGTTACAGGGCAAGCAAACTGAACCTGCTTATGTGAGCTGGGGCAGAAGCAAAACTATTATTTATCTTTCTTTCTTTTTTGAGGGATTGCTGGTTTTTGTTTTTTTTTGTGACCGTACTCCTTGAGCTCTCTATGTGGCTTATGCTGGCCTTGAATTTGTGATCCTCCTGACTCAACCTCCTGAGTACTGAGATTACAGGCATGTGATACTATTCCCATCTCACTTTTTTTTGAATGTTCTCTCCGACTACTTTGAGGTCATGTTAAGAAACACTAGCAGTGATTCAACAGAGGCCCTAAATATGTATATATTAGGATGTAGACTATGCAGATAGTGCTGAAAGGTACTGAGTTAATTGGCATTTTTAAAAATTGTTAGATCTCATCATATCATTTTCTAACATGTACAGATTTACTAACACGTACATTGTACATTTGGCAAGTGACACACCAAAGGCAAAAATCACAAAAGCAAAATAGGTAAATTGGACTTCATTAAAATAAAAATCTTTCATGTTTCTAAGAATGCCATCAAGAGAATAAAAAGACAACTCACAGAATGGGAGAAAATAATTGCAAATCATATCTAATAAGGGACTTGTATTTAAACCATGTGCACTCTCAAATACGGATGCTCTTTGGTTAATGATGGGGTTATACCCTGATAAACTCACTGTTAAGTTGCATATATCAAGTCTAACCTACATTTAAGACAATTAAGCTACTGACTGGCATAGCAACACAGTACACTGTTGTGGTTGTTGACCTTTGTAACTGCACTGGGCAATGAGAACTTTCACTGTCTAGCAGAGAGAGAGAGATAGAGACAGAGAGCCACAGAGTGAGAGAGAGCCACAGACAGACAGACACAGACACAGACATAGAGAAAAAGCAAGCACTTATAGCGCATATGCTACCTCTAGGCAAGATAAAAATTCAAAATTCAGTATGGGTTCTATTGAATATATATCACTTTCACACCACTATATTATTGAAAATCACTAAGTCAAATCATCGTTAGCTGGAAATTACCTATATTTTAAAACCTGTTAAATTTATCAACAAAAATGGAACTATATAACCCAATATAAAAATAAGCAAAGGTAATAAGTATTTTTCCAAAGAATATATACATATATGCCTGGTAAGCACATAAAAATGTTCAGCTTCATCAGTCTTTGGAGAAATGCAAACCAAAATCACAATGAGCTACTTCATACACACTGGGATAGGTCTAGTCATATAGATAAAAAAGTATTGGTACAGATGTTAAGAAACTGGAAAACTTGTACACTATTAGCAGAAACATATACCAATGCAGCCAGTATGGAAAATAATTTGGCAGCTCCTCAGAAAAATACAGGGGATGGGGATGTAGCTCTGAAGTGAATTGCTTGCACTGGTGAGGAAACCCTGGGCCTAGTACATCAAAAACAAAACAAAAGAGAAAAAGGGTTGCCATATGACCTTGTAATCCCACACCTAAGTTTATATTCAAGCAAAATCAAAATATAATCACAGAACACCTGCACATAAACGTTTATAGAGCCATTATACTTACTCGCAAAAGCCTGGGGAAAACAGTGTGCTGGCACACATGCCTGCAATCCTAGCACCCTATGAAACTGAGACAGGAGGACTGCAAGTGCAGTTTAGAAATAGAGCTGTTGAGTTTGGGGCTTTTGCAAGGTGAACAATGTAGTACAGGACACATTTTATAATAGTGTTTTATGATGAATCACATACTACAAGTGCAGGAAATCTATGGACACACAAAATACTAAAGAATTCAGCTAAGGGCCTAGAGCTCATAACAGTGCCTCCCACCAGTCCAACTGGAGGCTTAGAGCCCACAGCAAAGTCCCATGCAGGCCCGCTTCATGGATCTGCTCTGGAAAGGCCCAAAGGTTTGCAGTGGAAGCTAGAAATTCCATGCCAGTGGGATGAAGGATCTGTGCTAGCAAGGTGAGGAATCTGAACTAGAACTAGGAAGCAACACTCAGGGTAAGCACCAGAGCTCCCCCAAAAGTACCACAGCTGTCCTCAGCAACAGTAAGGTCCCAAGCTCCTCCACTGATGAGGAAAGCAGAGTCTCCATCAGGAAAGCCAATGCAACAAGCTTTATGAAGCTGAGCAGTGCATCATCTTCCCCTCCAGAGCCAGGAAGTGTTGCTCAAGATGAGGACCAGAGCTTCTCCAAAGTTCATCGGGAAAAGTGAGCATGACAAGGTCCTCTAGCAGAACAGCCCAAGAGAACTAGCAGCTTCCAACAGCTCCAATAGCTTCTCCAAACAGCATCCCTAACAGCATGTTAGCAGCTTCTCCTGTTCTGCCTTTATGCTGCTGCCAACAGCCCTCAGGTGGGCCTCCTGTACCCAGCACCACACTAGTTTAATTCAGCTAGGTGTAGTAAGTTGCCCACCAGTTAGAAATCTACTACAATAGCAACTTAGAAATAGTAAAACTCTATCTCAAAATAGAAAACTGAAAAAAGAGTTGGGGATAAAGGCCCTAGGTTAAATTCCTAGTCAAACAAACGACCAACCTAGGAACTACCAAATGCCCATAGGATTATAGTGAATAAACAAAAAGTGACAGATCTTAGTCATAAACAGAAATGAGATGTTGATCCTTGTCAACATGGATGGACCTTGAACATACTATGCTAAGCAAGAAAAGGCAGACATAAAAGATTACACACTGAATGATTCCACTTGTATGAAATGTCCAGAATAGGCCGCTCTAGAAAGACAGAAAGTAAATTAGCCCATCCCAGGAGCTGAGAGAGTGGCCGGGGGAGTGACTCTAATGAGTGTGCGGTTTCTTTGTGGGCTGATGGAAAAGTTCTAGAATCTCACCATGATGGTTGCACAACTCTGTGATGTCTGACACCAATTACGTTAATAAAACACACATGACACATACATGTACATATTGTTAAAGCAAAATAAGAAGGCCATGGGCACGGGGTAGTTTCTGTACTCAGAGCTATGAGGTAAACATGTAAGAATTTAAAGTTGAGATATTGAACAGATTTGATTGCGGGGGAGAACTTGCCTTAGCGGATGACAGGCAGCCAACTAAACAGTTAACAACTAGGAGCCTCCCACCAGAGTATACCCATAAGGCAAAGGCTCACCACACCATTCCCAAATAAGGTGGAGGCCTAGCTGTGGATGATGTGGTAATTTCTCTAATTTGCTTCTGAGTTCAGCATAGAAGTTTTCTGCTCAGGCTGCTGAGTAAAGTTCTCTGAACTGCTTCTGTTTACAAGTGCTGCCTGGTTCATGAATCATTCTGTCTTAAGTTTATTACTACTATTATTTTGTCTTAAGTTTTAACAATATGCATTTCAAATAATTTTTTAAAAAGTTATTAGTGCATGTTTGCTGCTTACGCAGTTCATAATCATCTTGGGAGTGGCTACCCTACAGATTGCAGCTTCTTAAACCCGCTTTCCCTTCCCTTCCCTGCCTCTCCCTCCTCCTCTGTGGCCTCCCCTCCCCCTTTTCCATTCTTGTTGATATCTTTTGTCTTAGCTCATGTTATGGCATATAGCGTTTACATTAGTTGGGCGTATCAGGTTCCAGTACATGTTTATTCCTCTCATTTCTCCTTCCCCTCCTACTCACCCTTGTTCCCTGGGGCCACTTCCCTATTGCATAGGATCCATCTCCTTGTCCCTTTCTACTCATCTTTTACTGTTTTCTTTGTATTTTGCTTCACTCACACGAGAGCTATCATATGGTATCTAAGCTTTTGTGTCTGAATTATTTCACTCAACATTATATGATCCAGGTGAATCCATTTTTTTTTTTTTTACAAATGCCTCAAATCTGTCATTCTTTATAGCAGAGTAATATTCCATTATGTATAGATACTATATATTTTTTAAAACCCAATCATCTGTAAATGCATATACAGGCTATTTCTAGGATTTAGCTACTATGAGTTATGCTGTTATAAACATTGCTATGCATGTATGCTGTAGAGCAATGTCTTAAGCTCTTTGGGAAAGATGCCTAGCAGGGGTATCACTGGGTCATATGGAATTTCTAATTTCAGTTCTTCGAAAAATCTCCAGACTGATTTCCCCAATAGTTGTACTAGTTTACATTCCCACCAGCAATATAGGAGAGTTCATTTTACATCATAGCCATGCCAGCATTGCTATTGTTTGGTTTCCCAGTAATCATCTGGAGTAAGATGGAATCTTAATGTTTTTTAGGTTTATATTCCTTGAATAGAAGGAGATATTAAGCATTTTTTTCATGTATTTGTTGACCAACTTCATTTCTTCCTCTATGAAGTATCTGTTCATTTCTCCAGTGCATTATTCGACTAGACTTTTAATAGGTTTTTTTTTTGTTGTTATTTGCATATTCTCAGATACTAGTCCTCGGAGAAGTAGCCGGCAAAAATTTTGCTCTCATTCTGTAGGTTATCTCTTAGCTCTGCTGATTGATTCTGCCGTTCAGAAGCTTTTCATTCTGATTAATCCCATTTATTGATTCTTGATGCTCTTTCTTTTGTAATCAAGGTTTTTCTATGTTTTCAGTGGTTTACTTTAGCTTCTATAAAGTTTAACGTTTGTTTTACTGTTCATATCTTTGATCTATTTGATTGTAACAGTGTACAGTGAGAGATAGGGTCCTTCCAGTTGCATTCCTATTAATAGGTAACCAGTGTTCCCAACAGCATTTGTTGAACAGGCTATCTTTCCTCCAACACGCTTTCGGACCCTTTGCCAAAGATAAAATAGTTGCCTGTGTCTGGGGCGGTTTCTGATTCTTCAGTTCTGTTCCACTGATCCATGTGTTTGGTTCTGTTCCAGCACCATGCATTTTTATACTGTTGCTTTGTAGTATAGCTTGAAAGTGTGGCAGCGCTATGCTGCCTGCTTCGCTCTTGTTGCTCACAATTACTTTTGCTCTTTTGGGTACCTTCTGGTTCATACAAATTTTAGGACTAACAATATATTTTGAAAATGGGAAGTGGACCAAGAGACAGAGAGATGGGGCAAGTGGAGAGGGGAGGTAAATTACTAAATTGCATTGTGTACATTTATCAGCTCCCCACGGTGCATGTCATCATTATACACTGTAAACATATACTAATTATTTTTTAAGAAATTTACTGACAGGGTACTGAATTCCACAAGTGTTCATCTCTGAAACAGCTCTCATTGGCAACACATTCTGTGCCTCAGGATTTTCAACAAATGGCTCCAGAAAGAGTGACTCATTCCTCCCTCCATAGTTCTCAGATTGACCATGAAGTCTGACTACAGAGCTTTATTCTCTTTCCTACCTAAAATGAAAATTTCTGATCTTATTTCTCTAGTCTTGATACAACATACACGTTAAAAAGGCTTCTGTTTTTAACTAAGCATTTCAATAATATACACTTATATACCAGTGAAACTTTAGATTGTACATTATTTAAATTCTTTATATCAAATTGTGCTACAGTTCTAAGATTACTGATTATAATTTCATTTTATAGGTGATTTTTAAAATCTGTATGCCTCTGTTTTCTGATCTACAGAATGAGAACTCTTTTTTGTTTTTTATTTATTTAGTACAGGGTCTCATTATACAGATTGGACTCGGAGTGATCCTCCTGTTTTCAGCCTCCTAAGCGCTGTTGAACAAGCTATCTTTCCTCCAACGTGCTTTTGGACCCTTTGCCAAAGATAAAATAGTTGCCTGTGTCTGGGGTGGTTTCTGTATCCTCAGTTCTGTTCCACTGATCCATATGTGGAATAGTCGCATGCCACCATGTTCAGTCTCAATCACTGCCTCAGCGCGCCATGAGGGCCAGGCTGGCATGGCACTAGGAGAAAATCAAACCCCAGTCCCTGTACCTGCCTAAGTGGGCACTTCAGTCTGCTGAGCTCTCTAGCCAGCCCTCAGAATGAGAACTCTGTGGTAGTTTGCAGCAGCTCTCATCACTTAGTTTTTCTTTTTGCTTTTTGGTACCAGGGATCAAACTCAGGACCTTGCGCTTGCTAGGCAGGCACTTTATATATATGTTTTCTTTAAAGCATTAAAAAGTATTTTCACAATATCCATGTTATATAGTGAGGAAACAGGTTTTTACCTTATTATGCTTTTCTCTCCCCTCTTGAAACACTCATTTGTTTTAATTAGTAAAAGAAAGCCTATGTAAATAATTTTTATTTTCCCTTTTTGAGACAGAGTCTCCCAGTGCAGATCAAGCTGTCCTGGAACTCACTTTATAGCCCAGGTTGGCCTCAACTCCTGATGACCCTCCCACCTAATCTCTCCAAGCACTGAGATTATAGGTGTGGGTCACCACGCCTGGCCTTAAAATAACTTGAATGCAATTTAGAAGCTGACACCTTGCATTTCCCTAATAATCTTTTAATCTATGAATACATTCATACAAAGTTCTAGAATAAGCAAAACTAAATTCTTTTGGGGGAAAAAAAAAAACCCAGAAGAGTGGTTTCCCCTGGAAGGGTGGAGCAGAGGAAATGGAAACCATCTATGGTCTGATAGGGTTTAGGCCACATAGCCAGTGCATCTGGCTATGTGTACATTTCACATAAAAATCATAAACAAATATTAAATTTTATGATAGCCATGTTATATTAATTAAGGGAAATATACAGAGAAGGGTTAGTGGATGAACAGAAGTGACAGGTACATGATAAAGCAAACACTGTAAAATATCAATGGCAGAACATAGAAGGTGGATTATGTGGGTGGTCACTGATGTGTATCTGAATTTTCAAATAACACATAAGGGAAAAATGGATCCCATATAAAAACTTTATTTTTTATCCACTCCTAAAACTCTATCTCAGTTGCTTCTTTTTCTTGTCAGGAATTTCATTAGTTATAGAATTCATCTTCAGCCTCACAAATTATTCTTGCTTTCTCTTTTTACTAATGATAATGGCAGTCATCTAGGTGTGAACATTTCCCAGGGTAAAAATTATTCTTCTTGCCCTTCCTCTTTGTCTTCTAATCTAATATCTGAATTCTTACTTTCACTTTATATTCTTTTTTTTTTTTTAATGTGTATTAGCACTGCCTTAATTCTGCACTAGTTACCTGCATCCTAGGGGCAATTTTCATGGAGAAATACAGTCGTTTTCTAAGAAAATAATTTGCATGTAATTTTAAAAGATACAGATTTTCCTACATGCTCATCAATAAAATGTTGCTGCTAGAGTAAGAATATCTTAGGTTATTGTAAGTCTTCAAAGTGAATTCCAGCTTAACTTCCCTTTAGTTTGTATGCTAATTAATGACTTGAACCAGTTTTGGATAATTTACATGCAAACACTTGTCACACACACACGCATACACACACGCACACACACACACACACACACATCTTCAGATTCTTGGTCCTGTTAAGTGATCTATGCTAAAATTGTCAGTTATCATTTTAGAAGATATCTGCCACCAAGTCTATCAAATTATTCATCTACCTGCAGGCCTATTTTACAACTAATTTATCTTGGGAGACTCACCAAGGAATGAAATTGCTTACAATTAGATGCCCCATGAGTGCATCATTAACTTCTTTTCCCTGATGGATAAACTGATGGGCTGTTGGTAACATCTACCTCAGAATTGTCCCTTGTTAAAGTAATTGCACCTGAGTTACAGTATTTCGAAGCCTTAATTATTTATCCATATGTTGGAATGGAACTGCTCTTTATGAGGAAGAATTCAGCTCTGTCAAAAATACTTCCACCCCAGTGAAATGTAGGATGGCCATTGTAGTAGAACTTTCACTCTTAAAGGGGCCCATCAGACCTGCTCTGCACTTGATTGTCACAGTGCCAGGGCCTTTGAAGACCCCAGGTTTCTGAGCAGCCATGGGAATTTTGAAACATGCAATCCATGAGTTCTTACAGATGTCATAAACTTCATCTTCAGAGGATACCAGATCACCAGGAAGGTATATGACTGGCCAATGGAGTAAGCTTTTAGTAAATTACAGTTCGGTCATATGCTGTTATTGTACCATGACTTAATTCATGATTGCATGCATTCATTTTTACCTACAAATTACTGAGTCCTTATTCTATCAAGCATCATGCCTCAGTGAATGATTTAAGTCCAATCCTACTCCACAGAGGCAGTATTATTCTTATTTTATAGATTAGGCAGTGAAGCTCAAATTACACAGCTTGTAAATAGCAGAAATAGGATTCAAACCCAGGTTTGCCTGATGTAGTCTGGCAGTCTTACCACCCTGGGAAAGCTACTGGGGAATTTCCCACTGTTTCACACATTATACCACCCTCAGCATCTGTAAACATCCCTCCATGCTCATTTTTGTCTTTAATCTTAGTCCTGGATTTTTTATCCTTCATCTTCACTTTTTTTTATTGCTTTAGCAGTTTCTTCAAATGTTTACTTTTAAACCTTTATAATAATATATTTTTAATAAACTGCCTAAAATCCTGTTGGGTTTATGTTCCACTGAATTACAAAGAAAAAATAAACTCTGAAATTCTGAAGTTAATACTTTTATTTAGTTTTTTTTTTTCTGGAACACAGGATCAAACTCAGGATCTTGCACTTGCCAGGCAGGCACTTGTGCTCCTGAGCTTCTCCCCGGCCCCTTAGTTGGTTTTTTTTTTTTTTTTTTTTCATACTATGCTGTTATGAAACTGTTATGTTTCTGCTATTGAAAAAAGTCTATTTGAAAGTTCCGCTAGTGCTTTTAGATGCAGTGAGTAAGTTGTACCTTAGTCTTGCACTTCAGGCTAACACACATTTTGTCCCAGTATTGCTAACCACATGTCTAAGGAAAGGGGAGGGAGGTTTCAGTTAAGGAAAGATTTCTGTTCATCAGAAAGAAATGTAATTTGATTGCATTCTTTTGCTCCCTTGCTTTATGTACACAGGGTTTGTGAATATCTTGCTGAGATCAACCAGGACCATCTCTCTTTCACTGTTTTTTTTTTTTTCACCATTCTTCGGTTGTCTAACATTCTGAAGCATTTGTTTACTTTAGAAGGAAGGTACAGGCTTTCGTCCTAGTAGAAATGACTTTTTGTCACTTTTTCAAGCCCTTGTTCTGTTACATGGTGTTTTTCTAGATGGCCCGTGCTCTTCATTGTTCACAGAGGACCTGTGGTCAAAGAACCGTTCAAAAGGAACATTCTGCCTCACTGGTTTCAAGTGATTTTCTTGGTGAAGTCAAGTGTGGGCCAGCACGCAACAGTGGTTTTTGCACTTGCTCCTCTGGTTCTGTGTGGTGTCAGTGTGCCAGGTTTTCAGATGGTGTAACATTTTTTCACCTGACACACTTTCATTGTTGACTCTAATTTTTGCTCGTTTGGTTCACTGGCTGGGTCTTACAAGAAAAATAGCTTACACTGGGAGGCACCTTTGACTTTCAGAAGCACTGTGCTGCCAACAATCTCAGAAGTCAATTAGCTGAGGCACAGAAAATATTTGTCATTTAAGTTCCAAGAGAGTGACTTGGCAAAATGAGGTCTACATATAGGATAAAAATGGAGAACGAAATACAAATTAGGGTTTATCCCCACGCTAGTCAGCTATTATTCTGAGAATAGTAAATGCTGTACTCCTGTGTTTAGAAGTCACTAATGCTGCTCTGAGATGGTGACAAGAGTAAACTTTTGAAAACCTTTCATTTCAAATTATGCATACATAAAAGATTGGGAAAACTTGTTTTTTACTTCATATTAGCTCCTTCAACTAAGACGGTTTCCTCATGTTATGTAGTAATGTCTCTGTATCAGACAGAATGGTTCTAGGATACCCTAAATTCTTGTGGTGGCAGAGGTCTGCACATACCCTGTATACGCCTTCCTGTCCACTTTCAATCACCTCTAGATTACAATATCTAATACTTAACATCACTTCATCTGAATGCATTCTGCTTACTACTCTGCACAAGGCAAAGCTTTCGAGGTTAGCTTTTTGGAAACTTCTGGAATTTTAAAATTCTTTCTTCTTTTTGGAGTACTTTTGTTGTATGGTTGGCTGTACCTGCAGCTGCAGAAGGACAACTGTAATGTCATTTTCTCTTTTTATGTACTTCTTTCAGGGATTTGGAGCCAGTGTTTCTAAAAGTCTAGCATGTTAGGCCTTTAAGTAATCAGATTGAGTCCTTAAGGTGGGAGGACTCCAGGGAGGGACAACTACTAATGAGGGGCTGGGAGATTTGCTCTGCAGTGGAGCACTTACCTTGCAAGCCTTTGGGTTCAAGGTTTAGTACTAACACTAAGTTTTTAAGGAAAAGAACTACAGAATAAATCCAAAGAAAAACAAGATGGAGAAGGGTGCAATGGCAAACGTGTGTAATCCCAGTTAACCGGGAAGCTGTGACGGCAGGATTGCAAATTTAAAACCAGTCCTGGCAACCTAAAAGGCTCTGTGTCAGGAAAAAGGCCTGAGGGGATGGAAAGGTATTAATGAATAATAATACGCAGGTTAATCCCTCCACCACTGGTCCAGCCTCTTACTTTTTGTTTTTGTTTGTTTTGTGCTATGGGGAAATGAACCCAGAGGTTCTCTACCAGTGAGCTACATCCCAGCTCTTTTTTACTTTTTAAGTTTGGAAACAGTCTTACTTAGCTGCCCTGGTTCAGGTCTCTTTGGGGTCAAAAGGCCCAAATAAAGAAATTTATGAAGACAGATGGGAGGTTAAGGAAGCCATAAGGAAAGGAATCTGGTAAGGAGGATCTTGTCTTGGGCCTCAAGTTTTTGGTTTCCTTTTTGTCTGCAATTTTTAGATTGTGGTTCTTCTGGCTTCTTCCAGTCGCAGGTACTAAAAGGAATGGGGAAGGAAAGTCCTCAGAGTCACTTTGGCTCTAGTTTTATAGAAGAGTACCTGCATTTGGGGTTCTCCCTGCAGAGTGGGACCTCCAGTCCTGGGGGAATCTGAGCCCTCTCCTACCTGCTTTGCTCAGCATTCATAAGAAGCTGCTCAACTGCTTTTGTGCATTTTTAACATCCAATGTGCAGGCTCCACCTCATGACAAGCTGCCTGCCTGGGCTACATAACTTATCTCTAAGTGAATAGTTGTTTTTGTAAGTGCTTTAGTTATAAAGATGTGAAAGTTTTTCCAAAGCTGATACTTACTGTAAGTTCTTAATATAACATTTCTGCATCGTATTGCTTCTCAGCAACATGCTTTTATGTGTATTACAGTAGAGATCCTGTACCTCACACTTACCAGCTGTTTAATAAATGTTGACGGTTTGTAACTTGTCAATTGTACCATGGGAATCTGAGAAAGGGAACTCAAGAAATGAGTCTACTGACAAGGACAAGAACTGTGCAGTATCATTTGACCTTTGAGAGTACAGAAGCTTTAAAAATCATTTTAATTTGGATGATACACTTATCACTACTGTTTTACAGAAACAGAAGGTAACTTTTCATTTTCAAAGACTGATGAACAATCATCCATGAATCCATGAAGCTGAAGAACAGGAAACTGCACTTGTTTTTCAAACCATTTGGCAACTGTGAGAAGCTTCTGGTCGCAAAATGGATGTCCGATGAATTGCAGGCCTATTGGCAGCCCCTGGGATGAGAGGGCTGCTGGCACGCTCACGGCTGGCAACCCTGAGGAAAAGAGAAATCCATACATTGATTAATTCTCCATCCTAAGAAGCTCAGATTTATTCTACTTTTCAGCGCTAACAAATAAAAGGCAGAATAAGATTTTTTGTTTTGTTTTCTTTTGTGACAGGGTCTCACTCTATGTTCAGCCTGGCCTTCAGCTCTCTATGTGACCCAGGCTGGCCTTGAATTATGGCAGTCCTTCCTCAGTCTCCAGAGAGCTGGAATTATAGGGGTGCCCCTTCACATTTGGCCCCAAAATAAGGTTTTAAAAAAGCAACAGAAATACTACATTATATACTCTATGCGTTTCATACCATATTCTGTTCCCTTAACAACATACCTCAGAAATCACTAGGTATAAAACCTGAAGTTTTGAAACTGCTAAAAAAAAAAAAAAGAAAAAGAAACACACACTTGAAAACATATCTATGGGCAAAAGCTTGCTGAACAGGACTATCTACACAGGAAATAACAGCAGGAATCAAAAAATGACACATCATATTGACAGGCATCTGCACAGAAAGTGAAAGAATAGAACAAAGACAGCTTACAGACAGCATAAGAAAATCTTTGCCAGCTACTCTTCCAATACCTAGACTATATCAAGAACTCAAAAACTTAATATCAAAAAATTAAATAGCCCAACCAATAAATGGGCAAATGAATTGGATACTATTCTGCCCCAAAGAAGTACCAACAGCTAGTAACTACTGAAAAATGTTCAACATCTTTGGCCAGTAGGGAAATGAAAATAAAAACCACACTGAGATCCCATGTTGTCCCCATCAGAATGGGTATCTTTAAGAACACAAAAAAGAAATACTAATGAGGATTTGGGGAAAAGGGTACTTCACACTGCTGGTAGGAATGTAAATTAATATAACTATTGTGGACATCAGTATGGCATTTCCTAAAAACTTTACAACTAGGTTTGATCCAATTAGATCATTCCTTCATATATACCTGAAGGAATTAAAGTCCACATTCCACAGGGACACCTGTTCACTCAGGTTTATTGAGATGTAATTCACATAGTCAAGATACAAAATCAACCTAGGTGTCCATGAGCTGATGAATGGATCAGGAAAACATGGTATATACTCACAATGAAATATTATTTAGCCATAATGAAGAACAAAATTTTGTCATCTGAAGAAAAGTGGATGATCTGGAGATCATCATACTGAGTGAAATAAACCAACACTCAGAAAGGCAAATATTGTGTGCTCTTCCTAACATGTGAAATCTAAAAACAATAACATAAAAGTCAAAGGGAAGCTATTAGACAACAAGAGAGGAACAGGAGTTTAAGGAGGAGAATGGATATGATTAAAATTCACATGTTCAAATCCTTTTATAAAATTAATAGGTACTACTAATAAAAGGAAATCACTTTCTAATTCAGAGACCTTCACTCTTTTTTAAAGAGTTATAACTCTGTTGAGTTATAAACACAGATAATGGAGTTATGCCTAGAGAATTTAGTATTAATCACTGAGGACTCCATTATCTGGTTTTACCATAGCTTATTCTATTGTAGTTTTCTATTGTTAGACATTTTGGTTGACATTGCCATGGTACACAACAGTGATATATCTAGTTTTCCTACTCTTCAAAGTTTCTTAGCTGTAGAGGGATAGTTTTATCAAAGGATAAATGCATAGATAATTCAAAATTCTTCAGTTTGAAATTCCATCAGCAAAACAAGTGTTTCTTTTCTTAGTCTTGCTAACAGAATGTGTTCTGAGCTTTTCAATGTTTGTCAATCTATTAGTTAAGAAACTAGCTTGAGATTCTTTGAATTTCAGTTTTTAAATGCACATAAATTGGGGTACTTTTGATTCCAGGATTGGAACAGAGACAGTACACGAGTCCAAGATAGCTTGTTATGTCACAAAACAAATTTTAAAAAATTAAAATGGCATCTAAAGCATACAGGCAACCTGAAGGGATTCCTATGGGCTATTTTTGGGAAAATCTGAGCGCTGAAAACAATAATGACAACAATTGCTTTTAACAGATCCAATTTTTAATCTGGGTGTAGTGGTGCATACGTGCAACACCAGCAGATGAGTGGCTGAGACACTGCTGCAAATTTAAGGCCAGCCTGGGCTACTGGTGAGTTCAAAACTAGTTTGAATACATAGTGAGAGCGCGTCTCAAAAAAACAAACCAAAAAAACCTAATAAAACAAAGCAGAACAAATTTTTTGAAAAAGAGAAAGCTCTTATTTACAGAAGGGTGTTAGCTAATAAATGTAGAGAAATGTTTAAATTAGAGAAACCTACATTTTATAACAGTCTAGGTAAGGATCATCAATGGATGCTGAAACTGATCTCAACATTATCAGGGAAGAAAATATTTACATAGTCTCAGCATCACTCCACAAGTTACTTATAAATGATAAAAGGAAAATGTATTTTTAAAAGAAAATTCTGAAAAAAAAACCTGGCAGTTCCT